>JASCZW010001585.1:0-33144 GCA_034211315.2 Aedes japonicus | reverse complement strand
TTCGCTTTTGTTTGGCTGGTTCACCATTTGTCTTCTGTATGTGCGGAACAATTGACTGAAACTGAACCGATCGGCGTGAAATTTTGCATGCAGGGGTTTTTGAGGCCGGGAAAGGTTCTTATGATAGTGAGAGACCCCTCCCGCCTCTAGAAAGGGGGGCACCCATGCAAATGAAAAACAAATTTCTGCCTAACTCGAGGACCAATCAAGGAAAAGGAACCAAATTTGGTATGAGCGAGTTTTTTTAGGCAGAAAATGTTTTTATGGTTTCATGCCCCTCCTCCTTCTATAAAGGGGGCCTCTCATACAAATGAAACACAAATTTCAACCAAACATGAGAACTATTTCTACTGCTAAGCTAATTTATATGCAGGGGTTTTTAAGTCTGGTAAAGGATCTTATGATAGTGAGAGACCCTTACCGCCTTAAAAAGTGTGGGTTCCATGCAAATGAAAAACAAATTTCTGCATAACGCGAGAACTAATTAAGCAAATTGAACTAAATTCGGCATGGGCGAGTTCTATAAGGCAATAAATGTTTTCATGATGGTTTGAGGCCCTTTCTCCCTCTAGAAAGGGGGGGGGGGTCCCACACAGATGAAACACAAATTTCAACCAAACATGAGAATTATCCATACTGCTAAGCAAATTTGTATGCAGGGGTTTTTAGGTCATGAAAAGAATCCTATGATAGTTCGAAATCTCTCCCACTCTTGAAGGGGGGCCGGGGGCGTCCATACAAATGAAAAACAAATTTCTGCATGACTCGATAACTAATCAAGCAAATGGAACCAAATATGGCATGAGGGGGTTTCAGGAGGCAAGCAATTTATCTATGATGGTTTAAGACCCCTCCCCTATCAGGAAGGAATGGCTCCCATACAAATGAAACAGATTTTTTTGCATAACTCGAGAACTAATCAAGCAAATGGAACCAAATTAGGCATGTACAGGTTTTTAAAGGCAAGAAATGTGTCTATGGTGATTTGAAACCCCTCCCCCTTTAAAGGGGGGGGGGGGCTCTCATATAAATGAAACACAAATTTCAACCAAACATGAGAATTATCCCTACTGTTATGAAAATGTAAATGCAGGGATTTTTGGCGCCGGAGAAGATTCTCATGATGGATTGAGACTCCTGCCCCGTCTTTAAGGGGGGTCCCATACAAATAAAACACAAATTTCTGCATAATTCCAGAACTTACCAGGGAAATGGAATCAAAATTTGGCATGTGGGGGTTTTTGAAGATAAAGATTTTTTTTATGGTGGTTTGAGACCTCTCCTTTATCTGGAAAAAATGGCTTCCAAACAAATGACACACAAATTTCGGCCTAACTCAAGAACTACTCAAACAAATGGAACCAAATTAGGCATGTTGAGGTTTTTGTAGGCACGAAATGTTTCTACGGTGGTTTGAGACCCCTCTCATCTCCGGAAGGGGCGGGCTCTGATACAAATGAGACACAAATGTCAACCAAACATGATAATTATCCGTAATGTTATGAAAATTTATATGTTGGGGTTTTTGGGGCCCGAGAAGGTTCTTATGATGATTCAAAGCTCCTTCCCCGTCTGGAACAGTCGTGTCATTTATATATAAAGGAAGGTTGTTGTTGTTTGTCTTTATTTGAGAGACTTTCAGTCGGTGGCTGGTTCGTCTCTTATGAAGAAAGGAGTGTGATTTGATTTGAGCACAATTTACAAAACATAAACAGAGACGAAAACTAAGCAAGCCTTATCCAAACGAGACGATCGTAGTGTGCGCAGCTGGAAGCAAGACGTGAAAAATTTTCTCGTGTCATTTTTCCTCGCTTTATTTTAAATTTTATTTCAAGTTTTTATTAATTTGTGGTCTTCAAAAGACTCTACAAGTGTAGAAAATTGAAGACTTTCCTCAATGGACAAGACAGCCGTTACGTTTATTTTTTCTCCGGAGTGAATAAATTAGCTTCTTAGTTGTGTTTTTGGATATATTTTTGCTGCTTCGGTAGTAGAAGAAAATCAGCGGCTTGTGCTCCACTGCGAGGCTTCCGACGGTTGTGGGAACGAAACGTTATTTGACGCAAAACCAAAATTCATACGGCTATGCGACAGAAGGGCTATGAATTAAGCAACTGATCTGAGAAGCAAACGGACCGATTTTAGATGATAATCGCAGTGGCTACGACTTGGGACGTCTTTGAAATATGGGTGTGTTCTTTCCTTTTATACCTTTTTATATCATTGCCAATTTCACTTATTACGTAGAGCTGAATTCGTACACTGCATTAGCTGACACTTATCATGTTGTCGAGTTAATTCGTTTGAAAATTTTGTTTTTAGAGCTGCGACCGCTGATGTCAATTATTCTCGGTTATTTTGATTCAAATTTTCACATTAGTAGTATTAACAGTGATAAACTATCAAGTTTAATAAAATGTTAACTATTAGGTACATTTCTTTACAATCAACAATCAATAATTTTTGTAACCTGTTAACATTGTAGTCGACATTTAATTGCAATATTTGATAGTTGGTGAATTGTTTGGACGCTTTTAACTTTCAGTCAGCGCTCACTAATCTAAATACAAACAGAAGTAGTGATGTGGGCGAGTGAGGTATGTGTGAGTGTGTGTGTGTGTGTGTGATGGGGGGAGGGGGGGGGGATATGATTTTGGGTCGGCGCTTTCTTCTTTCTTTTCAGAGAGCGAGTAATGGCGCTATAACCATAAGCCATAGGGAGCTAGGAATATAGTTAATGCTAAAGTCCCAACCGTTTGAAGATAAATGAAGCATCACTTAACCCTCTTAGACTAGATGCTCCCAACGACCATTTTTGAATACATTTTTGTTCTGTGCACCAAACAGAACATTCTGTTCAACTATTCTCTCCGACTATTCATTTCCTTTTTCCTTTGATATCTACTGAAGGCTACGTGGGTTCCCCGTGTCTTCTTAAGGTAGATACCAAATCCTCCCTATCACCAACGGTTGCATGGACGTGGCCAGGTGAGCGATCGAGGAGTGTTTTCGTGGTGATTGTTGCGTGAAGAAACGTATCAGAAGCTGGTTTCGTTTCATGGTGGCATGCAATGTCTTCAACGAATTATTCCTCATCGTAGCTCCATCCACGAGGTGTGCAACCGCCAATGCTAATGCTAATGCTAATGCTAATTTACAAAAAATAAACAGAGACAGTTGAAGTTTCATCATCAACAGCAGTTGCGGATGTTGCGAATAACAAATCGTAACAAAGTTTTTCACTATTCGCCTCTTTACCTAAATTCTTTGATATACACTATCTTGATATCAGCATCTATACATCTAGTATTCACAGGAAATAATGTGCATGGCATTTGTAATGGGAGAGGTAGCTCATTCAAATTTCGGATTTGCCTCTAAGCATCTTGCTATAGGGTACCAGGTGGGTCTCCGATAATGGAGATAATGAAATCATTGGGTATAGGACCAATTCTCCCTCGGGTGGTGCTAAATCGATGGGCTTGGACATCCATAGAAGCAAAGTTGCAAGAAGGCACGAGATGCATCTTCGGACTTTCGTTCTTAACAGGTCCCACAATCGTAATTTTGGATGGATTAGTGTGGATCGTTTCTTATATTGTATTATTAGGCTATTATACAACATGCAACATAATGTATTATTCTGTATATTTTAAACTTCAATCACAATTCGAGAGAGCAAGATAAGGCACTATAACCTTGGCAAATTATTGCCAGACTTTTGGTTCAAATGCCAAAAGTCCACCCACAGGCAAAAGGAGATCTTCCGGGGAGAAGTGTCCGTTTAAAGTGTGAATGATGGACGGCCAAAACTAGGATGATTTGGACAGCCAGTGCGGGCCGTGCCACCACGTTTTCATAGTCTTAAGTTTTTGGGGATCCATTCCCCTCGAAATGATATTCGCTGGTTTTTCACATACGCGAACATGAGCCCAAAGTCCGCTAACTGTTGCGTATTGGATCTCCGAAACACGGTTGGCAACAAACGTTTTCCATCTGAACGGAGTTGTTTAAAATTGTGGAGTCTGACCATAAGAACGTTTGAGCTTCAAGGTTGACGGCAGTCTGCGCCTTTTGGAACAAATGCGGTTCCAGGCGCGGTAAACAAACTCGTTTCTGCTTCCGAGAGTGCGCCAAGGGAGCGATTTTTGATGTTGCGATTAGAAGATTCACGCTACGACGCGGATCTAGAGGAAAGCACCGTATGTGCATCGCAGAATCGCGGATGCATCGCAGAATCCGTGTATTTGGAGCGATGCTGGTTTGATGACTGGTACCACCTGGAATCTGAAACCGAAGGATTCCCCGAGCTTACCGAGTTCTTGTAGGCATCTGGTCGCAAGGTATGGCGCAAGTCCCGTACGAAACGGTTGATAGTTTGAAAGTGCGCATGGGCTCTGATGAGAAGTTCCGCCAGAGAATCTTCTGAAATCGACGGTCAGGTGCAAATAGTAAAAATTGGCGATACAAGTTTTCAATGTCGGACACATTCGGAACCGCAAGGTTATTGAAACCAGGTCACTCTGAACGACAGAGCCGACCATCAGTCCGTCGTTGAGAGACACTCCTGTACTCGTAGCGCACAAAGCATCAACCATTACCCGAAGTTTGGTAGTCAGACTATCGTGCCTCACGACGCAATCATAAGGCAAACAGTACGAAATTGCGTTAGCCTTCCGGTCTTCAGTGTCGGTAACGTCCTCCATGTCCTTCAGCCGGTCTGCAATTGCGGATTTGCGTTCCGACGTCGCTCTAGAGCAACGAAACTACGGGTGGCAATATCCTTGGAGTCGCCGACTGTTGAGAAGACTGCTGCTCTTTTCGGAAGATGGACGAGGAATCGCTCAGTTTTTTCACGATTGCAGTAGCGAAAACATGAGCCTCACAAAGGGTTTCTTCGACGGAGAGAGTGCTGCTGGATTGACACGATTCTAGCTCCCAGAAGCTTTTTATCTGATCTTCGAGTGAGCTGGTACTGCAAACGTGGACGAAGCTGATTGACGGCGACGGTGATGAACCTACTCTTCCGGATACGACCCATCCGAGCACAGTTTTCTGTAGTACGGGTAGATTGGTTCCAAGACGAACTATACCTTCTTCCACGAGCTCATAATACACTTCCATCTCTAGAATCAATTCGATAGGACCAGGCTGATGGAAGCCAGGATCTGCCAGAACAAGGTTTGCCGGTATATTCCACTTCTGGGTGTTCAAGGGCTGCAAAATGGTGAGTCGACAACTGTAATGGAGCATGCGTCCCGGCAACATAGCTCTGGTTCTCACAATGTCCTACCTCATGTTTCCACGGTTCAAGAGATGACGAAGACCGCTAGCTAAGGGCAGCCTGAGCACTGTTGTCCTTCTGACTTCAGCGTGTTAAACTTTGGAGGAGAAGGTGCGTGTCAAACGTCTGTCAACCAAGGAGGTGCGGCTCAAACAGTGTCTGTCCTGGCATCCAGCGGTTGAGTATGAAACACTGTATCGCGTCAACTATACATTAGGTGGCAGTCGCACCAAGGCGATGTAGGCAGCGCGACCCTGGTAAGGTAGCATGCTGAAATCTTATCCTACCACAAAGAGTGGAAGTATTTTATATACGGTATATAATTTCAAATCATCCATGGAATTCCCAAGTATTGCATAGTAATTTTGAATTGTTTTCTTTCTTCGTGGCAATGATAAATTCGTCTACAATTCCAGCTAGATCAGCAGACATGCAGACATTACAAATATATTATTACAATATTTTTTATGCTATTTTAAACTTCGCATTTGCATCGTAAAGGCCTTCGGAAAAGCGATAGTCTCTCCTGCCTCCTGTTCAGCGTTGCGCTACTAGGTTTTATTAGACGTGCGGACTTTTGAATTCGGGGTACAATTTTCAATTAAACCAGCCAATTAATCTTTTTAACTAACGCCATGGATATTGCCAGTAGAACAATTCAAGCGGCTGTTGATAGGTACACCAAGCTTAAATTAAAGCTGGATTAAAGGTGAATATGTCGAGGACTAAATATCTGCTGGCAGGAGGAACCAGGCGCGATAGAGCTCGCATTTTCCGAATTGTGATAATGGACAGATGGGTTTGAGATGATGAATGAATTTGTGTAATTAGGATCATTGTAGAAAGATATTTGTAGACGAATTATGGCAGAAAGTCGTATCTACATGGGGTCCACAAGACCTGAGGTCTGATGAACTTAATATCATAAACGGTGAGTCAATAATACTTTCAAACACACACGCAAGCGAACACTTCCAGACTTGCGTAACGTTTCTCATACTTGACCGCTTGTCGAGCGTATCCTAGGAATAACCGTTTCCTTATTAACACTCCATTACTTGTGACACATATGAGAGGTCGTAGAGGTCTTTGCATCTCTCTTAAGTATGTGTTGGACTAACATTCCCTCCCACTCCCCTACAGTTGCAAGGACGTGGCCAGGGTCGACTTAGTCTACTGGAGAGTTCTAAATCATCCCCCAGGTTTCTTACCGAAAAACAACGGATCCAGATGTGATAGTTCTCTTAACAGTAGATTAAGTCTTTACCGCCTACGATATTGTGTAACTGTATATGCTATGCTATGCTAATCCGAACATTTAGATTTTTGGTATTTGGTAAAAAAAATCGTGATGTTTTGCAAAGTTTCGTCAAAAGGCCGTCAAATCGGAACGAACGCGCCAAAATAGTATTGCCAAAACGCGTGCCCGGAAGCTCAACACATTTCGAGAAAATATGCAGTTTTCTGCGATATCAAATGCACATAAAGGGAACGCTAGATTTGGCAGAAACTCATGGGATATTTCATGTTAATCTAAGCCATATAACGCCTAAATCTAGTCTGTTGCATAAAAGTTTGCAAGCATTGTTGTATGGCGTATGGAAAATTGCAAACAATTCCGTTGTTTACGATTGCTTTGGCTTGAAATTAAACGAGGGGAAATTTTACGCGACCTTAAAAATTCATTATTTTTTCTGTGTACAAGAATCTGCCAACGAAATACCGGTGCTGCGTCATTGATAATTAGATCTACATCAAAGGGATTTTAAATTTGTATTCGGAAAATGAATGTTTCACGGGTAAGGACAAGTTGTCTTTGCATGACTGTTTCAAACGAAAGAAGCTGTCGAAATTCGCTTCGAAGTGAACCATTCGTAACCAAAGGCACCTTAAACGGCGATATTTGCGAAACTGATTGCCTCCAAAAACGTGCCTTTTGCCAAATTTAAGACCTCATTTAGTTTCATGCCACTACTTCAAAACTGTGCAGAAGTGATATGCGGCTAGTTCAGTGAACATGAGTCCACTAAACTGTCCTGAACCCCATCCGATCGAATCCTGACGTTTAACGCTATTTAGATCAAAGGAGTGCAGGTAAGAAGGAAAATCATTTGAAGGAAAACAAACCATCATTTATCTGCGTGTGCCAGAAGGGGAAAGGTGATTAAACGTCAAGAAATTGGCATACGACCAGGCGCAAATATCGAAAGAATAAGGGAGATGCGAATGTCTAAAAGAAATGACAAGTAAAAAAAAAACACAAACTCAAACTCTTCCTAAAATTTAACCGACGTATTCAAGCTGAAATAAATAAATACAGTGAATTAATGTAACAAAATTGAATTCATTTCGATAACTATATTTAATTAACTCTGGTCTCTCTTCAATTGTCGAACTATATTGAATTGGCCAGTTTATCCAAAGTGTACGAAGGGGAAGAATGAACCACGAGCTGGTCCAAATAAAAACAAACACAGTACATTAAAGTCTTTAAATCTGTATTGGTTCAAAGAGCAGGACATGTGTCTGTCCCAGAAAGTATGGACGCACACAGTTTTCAGTAAAAATACTACACAACCCAAGTAACATTGCCAAAACCATCCAGCATTACAAAGTTTTATTACAGTTTTATGAAAGCCGCTGGAAATCAATTTGGTTTAATTACGGTACTAAGAGGTACCAATTAGACCTGTGCGCCGATCTATTTTGAATCGGCGGCGGCGTACATGGTACTTTCAAACGGCGGCGGCGGCGTAGCCGGCGCCACGTCTCGGTCGTTCTTGGCGGCGGCGGCGGCGGCGTGGATCGGCGTGGGCATAAATTATCCCCTCAGCATTTCGTCATGCTTATCACTTTTAACTGTTTGACTTTTACGTGCAATGTTAAGACTAAAGGATCACTCCAAGTCTTATATTTTGATAAAAAAAAAACCGGATAGCCAAAGTGTTATATGACTCAAGTCGATGAATTGACGTCGAACAGTGTGTGTACAAATATATGAGACTTAACATTATAGAATTGCTTCATCACAAGTCGACGGGGAATTCTTGGTGCTGGGTGAATATTAAGACGAACTATTGGTTCCACAAAGTGACGGTTATTCCAAGAGTCGAAGTGACATTCATCACTTGGTGAAGTGAGAAAAGTCACCTGCAGTGTCATGACTCTCTATTTGATTTGCCCAGGAGAGTATCGTCACTGCAGGTAACTTTTCTCACCTCACCCAGAGACAAAACTTACTTCGACTCTCACTAACCATCATGTGGATGATTTTCGTCTTGCTGAATCATTAAAAAATGGAAATTAATATCCACAGAAATTTCCTTTTTAGAAATAATCTCTCATATGCGTAACTGTGATGTCTGACTGGATGAGAGTACGGCACTAGCTGACATAAAAGATTGATAATGAGGTGGGTAATCTGTGACTCCAGTTCAATTCTATTTTAACAACGATGTCGGGCCTGTTGAAAACGCAGACCGGTTGAAACTCCATTGCCAAATACCTCTTCCAGCACAGACGTTAGTTCCGACTTTTAACTGTGTCTATATTAATTTTTGTTTCGGAACTACGAATTTCGAACACCCACAGGTTTCCTACGACAGAACTTTCTACAAGCCCCAATGCAAGAGGTTCCGTTTGTGTATTTATTTCAATTTACCTCAAGGTGTGCAAACTTGTGGTGTTAGTTGAAATGCTTCAAATACTTGGAAAAACCTTATTTGTAACTGGGATTTTCTACAGCATCTCTTGCTAGCCTTCATATGCTTTAGTTTACAAAATTCAATTATAGAAATACAACTTTTTGAGGGTGACTTAAGCAACGAGTAAAAAATACATTAATTGTTATGTTATATATCTCTGTGAGGTAACGATTATGATGTGAAGGAGATGTTCCCTACGTCACCATGAGTGATCATCAGTCGGTGAAATCAAAAAATACTGCATATAAGAAGGGAGATGTTCGTCTCACCATGTGCGCATCGAGTGAACAGATGTTTTGCACTAGAATGAAAGATGTGCAAGAATAACTATACAGACCACAGTGCGTACATGAGCGTCGGCCAACCGGACAAATTAATAGATGCCTGTTGAAAGTTGCGGCACAAAGGTCGTTGTATCGACCGTACTCCGACCAGTGGACGTCAATCTTAGCCATAACATCGTCAGTGGTGCGAATACCACTGCACGGAACATGCCCGTCTCACTTCAACAGTGCCTAAAACATCTGATTAGCATGGCCAAGACGCTGCACGCACCACTGTAGCGGAACTTTATCAATAACTTTCTCTTCGTGCATCTTTCATTCTAGCCAAAAACATTGTTGTTCACTCTTGGTGCCTCTATGAGTGAACGATGCGACATCTACACTTCAGTGTACAACATAATCGTTAACAACTCGTCACGGAGATATACGTTAACGTAGCAAGTAATGCCATAAAAAATAATCAAAGGGATGGATTACTTCCGCTCAAACGTTGTCCCTGCCTTTTCAATTTACTCTTAATGATCGTAAGACTTCAGCCATGTTCACATCACTTCATCAATCATCAAAGTACTTCATAACATAGTTCGCAGAAATGCTTCAAACTTCGTAGAGCTGCTGCAAAGGTTACAGATTTTTAGCAAAGTTTGAACTCATTTATTTCTCAAAATATCAGTTCAGTTCAAAAAGCTACAGTGTTCAGTATTCCACCAATGCACGCAAAACTCTATAATGTTTGAAAAAAAGGGGGCGAAGTATACACCATTTTTTCAGCTGCCCAAACAAATTTAGAACTTTTCCAAATTCGGCACAAAATAAAACAAAAGCGTAGGACAGTTTTATTTTTTTACATCGAAACTGTTCGAAAATTAAATTTGGAACGCACCGCTGAAAATGTAAAAAATGATTTGGTCTATTTAATTGTCAAAACTTAGAATAGGCCACGACCGCTGAAAACGGCCTAAAAACCTTGTTATCTAAAAATTAACAAGAAATCTAAAATTCTAAAAATCTTAAAATCTTAAAATCTTAAAATCTAAAAATCTAAAAATCTAAAAAACTAAAAATCTAAAAATGTTAAATTCAAAAATTTGAAAATCTAAGAATCTAAAAATCTAAAAATCTAAAAATCTAAAATGCTAAAAATCTACTTGAAGTCTAAAAATCTAAAAATATAAAAAATATAAATCTTTAAATATCTTAAAATCTACTAGTAATCTAAAAATCTAAAAATTTATGTATCGTAATATCTTAAAATCTTAAAAATTTAAAAGCTATATATCTAAAATTCTACTAGAAATCTTAAAATCTAAAAATCTAATATATCCAAAAATCAAAATATCTAAAAATCTACTAAAATCTAAAAATCTAAAAATCTAAAAATCTATAGATCTTAAAATCTAAAAATCTGATCTAAATCTGAATATCTAAATATCTACTAGAAAGCTTAATATGTAAAAATCTAAATATCTTAATATCTAAAAATTCTGAGATTTTGAAAATCGCCACAACATTCTTCTATTTACACTCTGTGAATTGTTTGGCCAAATTATAAAAAACAGACAATAAAAGAATAATTATCCGCAAAAGACGGCATTTCTCCTATCTTAAAACCTGAGAATAAAAATAAATAAATATCTAAGAAAATTTAAGAAACTAAAAGTATCAAAACCTAAATAAATTATCAATAAAAAAATCAAATTGCTATAAAAATCATATAATAAGAAGCTTAAAGATCCAAGGATGAATCAAATATTGAAGAATTCAGAGCAGTGAATTTAGTCAATGCTTTCATGGGAAGCCTTTGTGAGATGATAATTTTACGTAAGTGTAAAGTAACAGGGGATGGACAAAATGGTCGGGACAGGCAAATTTTTGATCAGCTTGAGTGCTTCTAACTTCATGAAATATTATCCGATTTAATTTCGCTAAGAATCATTCCACTGGAAAATTAATGTAGTTTTATATCTTGGCAACATAATCTGCCATGGCTCCCAGACATCGGAGTTGTTCCGGGTTTCCGGAGAGGCACATGTGGAATTTGTGATGAGATTTTGTACAACATGCCGTTTTCAAGCTTTTTTATCCAGTAAACACACGTGAAACAAAATATTGATCAAGCGAATGAAATGTTGATAACATGAATCGGCCTTAAATTGACTGAGATATGGCCATTTCCTTGAAACAGGTTCTGATAAAGGGTCCTTGATGTGGTTAACTCTTAATTTTACTCAAAACATGCCATGTGACAGCTCTTTCTTCTTGGTTTTTCATCACCAACCTTATTTTAAACTTAAAGTAGATCCTTGGCCATATTGGCCACTCCCGGAACCACCAGAAAGTCCCCGGGGGAACCTGTAGTTGGGACCAGTAAGGCATTTTTCCCAAAACATGACGTGCGGCAGCTCTATCTTCATGATTTTTCATAATTATGATTTTGATAGACTTGAGAAAGCCATTGGCTACATTGGCCACTCCCGGAACATTTTTGGGGGAACCTTTAGTAAGGATCAATTACGATTTAACCATAAAATATGGACTATAAGATTCACGGGCTACCCTGATCCAGATTCCTGATAACTTTAAGGTCAATTCATTTAGTTTTGGTTCGGATAAGCAAGCTATATTTCGATTGAAGAGTGGGTTTTATTAGTAGAGAGTTGGTCCTTCATCCGCTTCATGGACGGCTTCAATCTGCCTGGGAATGGAGCTGTAGAGGGTTTTAATGACGTCCAGTATTCTGGGGGCCATGGCCAATTATGTTACCGAGACATAGAACTACATCAATTTTCCAGTGGAATGTTCCTAGGCGAAATTAAATCGGATAATATTTTATGAAGTTTGAGCACTACAGAGTTGATCAAACATTTGCCTCTTCCGTTCATTTCGTCTATCCTCTGTATGTATGGTATGGTTTTTTTATTTGTTTTGATCGAGTTATCCTTTACATGGATCGTAGATGACGTTGATACTGCATTCAATTTGGTAGCCATGATATGTCTGAACTGACAAAAAATCAAAACAATCCGAATATGTGATATTCTTTTTGCACACGATGAAATCAGCGGATGAAATCAACGCTTGCCTTCAGCTTTCATATTTGTGGCGATATGCAACTATTGACGATAAATATGCAAGTTACCTTGCAAAACGATCCGTCTACCGAGATTTTCTCGAATCAATTGTTGGCGATTGGCAATGGAGTTGACGTTGACAGTTGACAGGCAATGGAGTTGACAGTTGACGTACCCGCCGAATTTCTGTCATTTCACAACGACGAAAGAGAAACTCATTACGAGTGTTTTCCAAAACATTGTTCAGAATTATAAGAACCATGATTGGTAGAGTGCACGTGCAATTTTGGAAGCGAAAAATATGGATGTCGATGATTTGAATTTCGTAATCGGTTATCGATCGCGAATGAACAATTATAGAATTGATGGGACAAACAAGCAAAGCCTGGCTTGCAGTTACTTTAAAAAAAGTAAATCATAATATCGGATAGAGCGGAACAAAGTTCGCCGGGTCAGCTAGTTATTTTTAAATTCAAACTCACTCGCGAAATTGCCAAAAGTCGAAACACGAAAATGTACACTGAAGTTTCTAGAACAAAACGACAAAGCTGATCACTGTTTCACACGCACACCCTCTGGATGGCACATCTCATCGAGATGTTATAATTTGTCATCAGTAATAAAAGCAGGTTTCTGAAGGGCTAATGAACTAAACTGAAGGGATGCATATATGGTGAAAATTTTTATCGGCGCGACTCAAATTGCCCGGCGGCGCGGGCAAAGAAATACAGCGGCGCGCCTGTCGAAAATAGTGGCGGCGGCGACGCTATAAAATCGTCAGCGGCGCACAGGTCTACTTTGGGGACGATAATTTTGCTCCAAAACTTCAAACTTAGGCTGAAAATGTATCTTTCTAGCTAGATTCGCATTCTTGACCACTGTGCACTGCGGGATGGGTCAAGGCACGAACGAATTCGCCACCTTAACAGGCAAAAGAATGCGCGTCTGATCGTGCTCACGTACTACCAATTGCTTGTGGTGATAGTGCAAACGGTTGTTTGTGCACACTCCGTATTGTTGCCTACATGGGAGAGAAGCTCTCTCCTTTTGGGTTAATTTTTGTACACAACGTCTAATTTTATTCAAACTTTCCTCTAGTCAGTGACCTCATGATGGTGAGCGAACATAGCCTTCTACATCATAATTGTTACTCCTCGTACAGAGAATACAAAACACAACAATTATAGTATTTAAAATGAATTTATTGAATAAATCGATTTGGAATTCAACTAAATGAAAATCTTTATTGATGTCAAGCTAAGCCTTGCTTAACTTTGTTGGTTCCACATATTTGCTTCAAATGATACAAAAATAGCAATTGAAACTTATTTGCAAAACTACTACATTGGTTTTCTTGATGATAGCAATATGTTACTTACGACCTATTGAAAATTTGCTCTAGATTTGTTTGGGCTACAAAAATGGGTTTAGGTAATATGAGAAAAAAGACAGTCATATTTTTCCATGCACAGGATTTCAAATTAAATTCACTATCTTCAAGTGTGACCAGTATTCCAAAAAAGTTTTCCATTAAAAATCGAAAAGGTGAGATATGTCAGTGACATATCTGCAAAGTCGACGTAGGACTGCTTGTTGATGTGAAGGAATTGTAATAGAATTAATAAATATCTACTATATTTTGTTCAGTCTAAAGACTCATCAAACCATCTGTTATTAAATTTTGTTTTCCACGAAAATTAATATAGTCAACTCTTTATAACTCTTGAAGTGGCCCTAAAAAGGGCCGTTTGGTATTCAATTATTCGCTGTTCCTGGAGTGATCCGAGTAGAACCGGTAATTGTCGAGTACCAGATGATGATTTGGTAGACAGTCGAATGGGTGGTCGTTGTTGTTGGTTCAGTTCCATGGAAGAAAAGCATATAATATTAGTCTTTAGGTGTTTTAGGAGCGTTAATACTGTGTATGAAAATCTTGAATTCAACTCTTTAGAACTCCTTAAGTGACCCTGAAAAGGGCCGTTTGGTATTTTGTCGTTTGTTGTTTATGGTCCGAGTAGTACAGACAATGGTCCAGTGCTAGGTGATGGTTGGTTGTCGAATGGGTAGATGTTGTCATTCCACTTCATGTTCCACAATATCGGCTACCTGTTGATTTAATGGTTCGGGTGCTTCGAATGCGAGTACAGACAACATAGGTCTATGATACAAAAAATATGAACAATAACGTCTGCACTCTACGCCGATATTTTTAACAAACGCTAAATCTATACAAGTACCACCAAGTAAATTTTAAATGTTTTTGCATAAAATCTAGAAAATCTATTATGTAGAAGGAGATGTTCGCTCATCACCATGAGGCACCAAGAGTGAACATTAATGTTTTTGACTAGAATGAAAGATGTGAAGAGAAAGTGTTGAAAGTTCCGTCAGAGTACGGCAGGTAGGAAATCTAACTTTAGTGATCGTCAGTCGGTGCGAATCAAAGCAAACCCAAAAAAGGAGAGAGTTCCTCTTCCATGTGCGCATCAATAAACAGAGTGCACACAATAGATCGCTAGAATAACTATACAAGCCACAGTGGTACATGAGCGTCTTTCCATGCGTCAATTTTTGCCTGTTGTAGTGGCGGACTTGTTCCGTTGCTACAACCTACCCCGCAGTGGGATGTTAGGCAAAGATTGACGTCCATGGTTCGAGTACCATTGGATACATGCCCTTTCGCTCATTTTTCAAAACATCTGTTAGATTTCCTACCTGCCGTACTCTGACGGAACTTTCAACACTTTCTCTTCACATCTTTCATTCTAGTCAAAAACATTAATGTTCACTCTTGGTGCCTCATGGTGATGAGCGAACATCTCCTTCTACATAATAATCGTTACTCCTCGCACGGAGAATAAATAACATAACAATTAATGTATAGAAAATCTATGTTTTCATTTTTGGAAACGTCAATGTTAAAGTGTCCGGTCAACACAACTGGCGTATCTTGCGCAGCATACCTGAACAACATGCGAATCAAGAACAATTTTAAATTCTTGGTAGTTGTTCCTGGTGAAATGTACACCACAACCAGCAGAACTTCAGTGTCCATTACTGATATATTAGCTGCACAAATGTCCCCGACGTTATCGACAACGCTGAACATCTTGTCATGATGTTCACTGAGCTGTTGGATCTTGTGAGTAGCAGCCATAGTGGTAGCCTTGTCCTGCTGATATATTGCTACACCACCTGCTCTCCTGCTCTCCTGAGGTCTACCATCTTAGGTGAGTTGCTACCTTTAGCATGATGGAACTTAAAGGCATTGGTTGGGTTTGTTAAATACAGCCCCTGGATTGACTGAACACGTGACAATCCAACATACACTAACTGCTGATCCTGGCTTTTATTGGAGTCATATACAATCTCCGGGAAAGTGCCACCTTACGACTTATGAACAGTTAACGCACAGGCACTGACCACCGGAAACTGTATCCGCTTGCATTTAATGATGCCACTCAACTTTATACTAGCCGAGCGTTTGGAGATGGGAGTCCAATCCTCTTGTAGGATTCCAGGTCTGGCGAAACCTATCGGCGCACTCTGGAACTTAAACCACAACTTTACGATCTGCTGCCCAGAATCGTCTTCGTCCTGTTCGAGGTATTTCAGCTCGCCGATCGCGCCATTCATTACACCATCTTCGACGTCATTTTCATTACTCGGTTAGCTCATAAGATATTAATAAAACGAACTCTTTAATTAGGCAAAATATTTTGTTCGCCCTGAAAAGGGCGGGTTTTATTAATTGTCGGGGGAACGCGATCGAAATTTGTTTCTCGGCCTAAAATGGCCTGAGGCTGGTCGTGGCAGCCTGGTATGGCCTGAATATTTGACAGGAATCTACAATGGGTACTGCCATTGTCAGCAGCTTTTTGTGCCAGCTGCTTCTGGGTACCGAGAGCTGCTGCTGCCAAAGCTTGGTGCTGCCACGTTATTATTTTAATAATAATGAAAATTATTATTAGAAGAGCTTAAATCAGTAAAGATATTATCTTTCAAATGTCTTTACACATAGCTAGAATATCATGAGAATTTAATTTATTTCTTCTATATTCTGTTTCTTCTCTACAATAAATTAAACAAACTCTTTAGTTGGAAAAATTGTGTGGAAAAGGACCCTTTTTATTAATTGTTGGGGAGAGGGGGGGGGGGTCTTCTCGAGTAGCAAGATGGTCTGAATATTGGCCTCTTGGAGTAACGTCATGTTGAAGTAACGCCATGTAGTGAAAATGTCGATTAGCTCAAAATAAAATATTAATTTAACAAACTCTCTTATTGGGAAAATTGTTTTGGTCGCCCAAAAAGACCAGGTTGTATTAATTATCGGGGGAACATAGCGATCAAAATGGCTTCTCGGTCTTCTCAAGTAGCAGGATGGCCTGAATGATTGGCAGGTAATCACCCTGTGAAATTATCAGAACAGAGAAAATCGGGATTTACATATAGATAAGCAGCATCAGCTTCGGCCACTTTATCCGCTCTTGAAGTAACGCGAAGTAACATTACAACCATGCGTTGTAATGCAAATGTCGATTATCTTATGATAAAATAATATTTTAACGAACTCCTTAATTGGTAACATTGTTTTGTTCGCCCTGAAAAGGACGGGTTTTTATTTAATTGTCGCGGGGCAACATGGTACACATTCGAAATGTGCTTTTCGGTCTTCTCAAGTAGCAAGATGGCCTGAATTTTCTCCGGGCTCTTGAAGTAACACCATGTTGAAGTAACGCCATGTAGTGAAAATGTCGATTTGCATATTGTTTTGGTCCCCCTGAAAAGAACGGGTTGTATTAATTGTTGGGGGAACATGGTACGCGATCAAATTTGCTTCTCGGTCTTCTCAAGTAGCAGGATGGCCTGAATAATTGGTAGGAAACTCGGCCATTTTATCCGGGCTCTTCAAGTTACGCCATGTTGAGACGGTGCGTTGTAATGCTATTTTCATTAATCGATTAGCTCATAAGATATTAATAAAACAAACTCTTTAATATGGCAAATTGTTTTGTTCGCCCTGAAAAGGGCGGGTTTCATCAATTGGCGGGGAATTGCGATCGAAATTTGTATGTATGGCCTGAATATTTGACAGGAATCCACTGTATGTACTGCCATCGTCAGCTGCTTTTTAAGTCACGAACACTTGGTTTAGGGGGATGGATGTGGGTCGAGACGTCATTCGTGTCATGTCTCGCCTCATGTCCAATCATTATTCTTTGAACTCTCATTTATACCGGTTTGGGCTGAGTGACAGCAATCTCTGTGAATGTGGACAAGGCTATCAGGACGCAGATCACGTTATTTGGTCTTGTGCTGAACATCGTGGAATCAGACCGGGGCTCTATGATTCCCTTCGGGCTCGAGGTAGACAACCCAATGTGCCAATTCGAGGTATTTTATCTGTACGTGTTTGGGAGTACATGAAACTCATTTATGTGTTTTTGACTAACATTAGCTTTAGATTGTAGTTAGTTTAACCTGTATGTTTAGTTTAAGTTTTTTTTCTGTGTATGTTTTTTTTTCTTTTTCAAAAAATGTTGAAGTCAAAAGAAAACCATAAGTTGTATAGTTATAAGTGTTTCTATAATTTAGAATTTAAATTTAATGTGTTATGTGAACTTTAAATTTCCACCCTCTTTCCCATCCGTAATTTGTAATTCCTATTAACCTCGAGACGGCCGCGAGTAATCGGTTTTATCCCCCTAACTTTAGTTTTGAATGAAAAGTTTTAAGATAAATTACATGAAAATTTGGCTCTGTTAAGTTGATTCGATTGAGCCTGTTCAAATAAATGATTAATTTAAAAAAAAGTCACGACAGGCTGGGCACTGCTGGCTACCGACCGCCAGCTGCTGCTTCCACGACCAGGTGGGCATTACTTCTACCAATGCTGGGCATTCCTGGGTACCGAACGATGCTGCTGGGTGCTGCCCAGCACCAGGAGATCCGCGCAGCTTCATTGCTGCCGAACGAATGAGGCATTTGTTCGAAAATGTGTCTTTTATCATGGCATCGGGTACCATTGCATGAACAAAAGGGGGTATCAACTAAAGCAATGTGAATCAAATTCATTAAAAGGGGAGGGAATTCAGATGTTTCGCCAAACACTAGCGTGAAACAGAATCTACCTCTCGAGAACAAAGAATAAGAAGAAGAAGACGATGGGAGACGTCTCTTGCTTAGATTTGAAAACTGTGCTAGGAAATTTGGTTAATTTACTCTGCGAATCGAAATTATAAGACATCACCTTACATTTACGTTATTTTTAATAAGTTAATGTTAAAAATCAATTAACTTGATTACTAAAACTGATACGTAGAATTATTTCCAATCGATTGGTGCAAACGATATGTAAATCGTTTATGCAATGACTTAGTTATTATCGCTCAAAATATCCACAACAACTCGTAACGCGGGCGATTTCAGAAATTTTAGAACGGCGCCCCAGTATATAAATGAAAGACGTAGTCCTACGTCAAAATTCGAGACAGGAAGACATCAAAAACCGTGGCCAATTTCGCCTTAAGTGAATACTTTGGAAAATGAACCAGCCCGAGGCTAAACTTAAACATATAATTCATCACTTCAGTACTTTTCTTTACCAAATTTAAGAGGAAACATTGGACATTTTCAAACATTTTCACCAATACGAAATCGACGTAGCAGAACAAAATCTTTGAACGATATCTAATAATTCCGCTTACCATCTTCTTAGAACCACAACATTGGTTTAAACACATTAATTATTTTACAAAGCAGGCGTCCAATTAGCCCAAAACTGAATAACGAATAACCCATGGAAAGTAATACCCACACCATTTTCCTCGTTCATCCCTCATCTTGCTTCCATCAAAGACTTTCGCCTGAAAACAAAATCATTCATTCAAAAATCCACTGCAATCCCGTCATTAACTTAAACTCAAGAGAAACCCTAACGCTGTGTGCGAAATCCGACTGAGCTCCGACTCCTCTCCAAAAGTTCCAACCAAATCCGTTTTTGTTTTTCTAAGGATTCCGATTAGCATTCCTTTGTGAAGCCATTGCGGATGTGTCTGTCTGTCTCCTCGTGGTTGAATGTAAACAGAATCTGTTTTTCTCGTCCTTCTGCCAGATATCCTTTGCCACACTGACGATGACGCCGAGCATAGGATCGATCCACATTGAACAGGGCAGAGTAAAACAACCCTGGAAATTAAAATAAAAAAATCCCCCCGGACAGGAAGTCGACCAGATTGTTCAGCACGTGCTCGTCGACCAGCCGTCCTACGCAAGATGCAGGCAGTACGTGTGAGGTTTCCCTTTTTTCTTCATGTTATTAAACGTCTTCAAGGATCATAAAAAAAGAAGATTTCCGCTCAAATTGTGTGGAATAATCTGCAACGCCCGACGACCGATCATGACAACGGCGTTTGAATAATGGAAAAAGAAACACCAACATTAAACGTCGTTTAAGGAACATTACTTTTTGTCATAAATTTTCGTCCCCATCGGCAAAGGAAGTGTTAGCGACGAAAAATGAGAAAGATGAAAGCGAAGATGCAAGCATCGTCGAAGGGATTCATCCATCACTCGTCGAATCACCTGCTGACGGTGAGTGAGCATTTTCCTGCGCAGCGGAAGTTGAGATTCAACCTGACGGAAAGTGGTAGATGCGCCAGCTGGTTCCATCGAAATTGGCATGATGGATGATTGCCTTTAACTTTGCATAGATCGATGCGTTGATGACGTTATTGAATGAAAAATCCATTATGATATCATGAATAGGTATGCTTGTACGCTACCGTGTAATAATTTAAATAACACACAACCGTGCTTGGTTGATGTTTGCTCGTGTATTCACCAGTTATTTTATCAGAATCTCAGAATCCTTAATATTCGCAATATTTAAAGAATTTCATGGTCTTTATTCACCGTACGCGTCTGGCAACTCAACTTATATACATTAAATTTGCATTTTGGCAAAGAAATTCACCGATCTGCAATATGGAACGCCATAAGCAAACTCAATAATTGTGAAAAAATTATAGGGTGTCCCAGAAAGTCTTAGCCCGATTTTGATGCGCCGTTTTCAGATGACGTTCCAACAGCTGACCATCACTGTGTATCATAGTTTACATTTCAATCTATTACTCTGTAAGTCTTAAGTGCCAGTGCATTTACTTTTCATGAAAATGCTAAGCATTTCCCGGGAAAACCCCAACTGGTGCACAACGTTTCGCTGAATCAGTTGGCGAAAATGGAAAGTGTGAGCATCAGAGCAATTCGTAACGCGGTTCGGAAGAATGGTGAAAAGATGAAATCTGGACGTAAACCAGGCTCTGTGGACCAAAACCTAAACCGGAAAATCACGCAAGCTTTCACCCGTAAAAATGAACTAAGGACTTTCAAGGAGCAGAAGAAGCCAAAACAATGTGAAAAACAAAGACAGCATCAGTCAAACCAAGGGCCTGTAAATTATACGATAATCTGCTGGAAAATCGGCATGCGCAAGGGGCGTCTCAGATGAATTCAATCAAACATATTTTGTAAAGCTTACTCGAATTCCACGCATTGCTAGTAGATAAACAAAACAATGAAATTGACCGTGCTACTAGATCGATCGAAAATTGCAAATCAAGGAAATCGAGATTATTTACTTTGAAGTGACTACAATCTGATTCAAATTTGCTACGCTCGATATCAGTGAGACACCCCTAGGGCCTGCGTAATTATGAATGATCCCACGTGAAATTTGACAAAAAAGACGATTCCGCGGGTGACTAGTTCTACACGGCCCGTGCTGGTCAAACTACTGACGATGCAGATATGTTTATTTTTACCGAAAAATTTGGTAAAAAAGCAACGGGTTGGCAAGCAATTTTTGAGTGTGGCATGATTTCAAATCTGTTCGTTAGAATCGATACGATGACTGCTGATGCTTGAAGCGGCGCCTGCTCCTCACGATCCAGAATAGTACAGTTTTGTTATGGCCAGGGTTGTCACATTATTTTTCGTTCCCATCTTTAATTTTTGGCTTCAGATCTTGGCAAAAATCTTTGCTTCAAACTTTCTGTTGAAAAAGTTGAATGGAAACTTTCCAGTAGCCTGAATGCCTATGCACTTCTTTTTACCCTTCTGACACCAATAGAATGGTATTAAGATCGCTTGAAAACTTTTTATCCGAGTCCCAGAGGGACGAGTGTCATATACCATTCGAATCAGTTGAGCGACTGAGCACATGTCTATGGGTATGTATGTGTGTGTGTGCGTTACAAATAATGTCACATCGGTTTCTCAGCCATTTTGGAACCAATTTCAGTTCTGTTGACGGCAAATGAAAGCTACAACATTCTCATAGAACGCTATTGATTTTTTTTAACGTAGGACTACGTTTCTCATTTCTAAACCGGGTGTCATTTCAAAATTTTGAAAAATGATAGCGTTACGCAAAAGTGAAAGGTTTTTGAGCACTTATACCTCTCGTTCGACTAAACAGAGTGAATACATTCAAACGCCATTTGATCAGAAAAACTCATCAATTTTTCGCATTGAAATTTGAAAGAAGTTCCATTAGTATAAGTAGTTCAATTTTTCAATTTAAAATGACCTACTTTTGCTGCCATACAAATTTGCATATCAACAGGTTAAAAAAAATTGTTTCCCTAACACGGTTGTAGGAAACGGGTAGCAAGTGTCTTCTTCTTCTTCTTCAAAATAACTTTGCTTTGGTGACGGTGTCTGATTTTTCGATTGTGTCCCGCCCCCTATTATTAAATTTGCTTCGTTCTGCATTTTCGTGACTCCCTTCTTTCTTGGCTTTGCTATCAAAGCTAGTATATAGTCGCGAGCGAACGAAATTGGTTCAATGATTCATTCCAGTTGGATCAAGCGACACGTACGGACGTGTTTTTCGCTCTCTCGCAATAAAAGTTTTTCCCCCGTTTTTTCTCCTCGCCCGCTTTCTCGCGATTGCGTGTTCGGTTCGCGATCTATCGCCTGCACTTGCTCATCTTCTGGTGGTGGCAAAGCAGAAAAAAGTGTTGCAAAGTTCGGAGACATTTTCCGCTCGACCTATTGCCGTGGCAATGGGTCGAAAAAATCGACCAACGGTGACATCTGCTCCCGAATCTTTACCGCAACCAGGCAGCTCCAAGCGGCTGCGCCATGATGACGCCGATCCAGTGGATCCGAACGCTCGGCTACTAGCGAGCAATCAATTTGCCGTGCTTCCGGTACAAGAGGTGCCAAAGAAGGTGAAAGTTCCCCCGCTTTTCACCACATCCAAGGACATTGCTACTCTCAGGACCGAGCTTACAGCTATCCAAAGCCATCCGCTGTACAAGCTGTGCAGTAATGGCATTAAGGTGATGTGCTCGACGGAGGCTGACTACCGTGCTGTCGGCGCTCACCTAGTCGCGAAGAAACATGAGTTCTACACTCACGACGCGCCCGGAAGCAAGCCAATGAAGGTGATTCTGCGTGGCCTTCCAGAACTCACACCGGAGTCAATCTTCGCCGAGCTGCAAGCGGCGGCACTAAAGCCCCAGAAGGTGTTTCCCATCAGGCGCCAGCAACACGGAAACTACCGGGACCAACTCTATCTGGTCCGTCTCGAGAAGGAATCCGTCACGATGGCGGAACTGTTGAAAACACGGGCCCTTTCCAACGTTATCGTCGAGTGGGACCGGTATCGTCCAAGACAAAACGACGTGACGCAGTGTGGCAACTGCCTTGCTTTCGGCCACGGAACTCGAAACTGCCACATGAAACCGAGATGTGGCAAGTGTGCCGGAGCACACGCCACCAAGGATTGTGCCCCGATGGACGAAGGTGCCCCAATGAAGCTCGCCAACTGCGGCGCAAATCATGAGAGCAGCAATCGAACCTGCCCCAAACGTGCGAAGTTTTTGGCTATCCGAAAGAAGGCATCCTCGGCCAGGTCAACGCCGTCCACCTCCTCCGATGAACGAAGAGAATTTCCCGTCGCTTCGGTACCAGGTTCCAAACCTGCCACCGATCCCACTAAATCACCGCCACGCAAACCGCCCGTCAGCTTCGGTTCATCATCGTTTCACGGCAGCCGCCGCCGCCCCCAACCCGACTCCTCCTCCAGGCTGGGGCAATGCGAGTTGCAGTACCTCCAGGCAACCACCCGTCGATGGACAGCTCTACGACTCGGAGCAAATGGTGGAGTTCGTGCAAGAGCTCTATCGCCAACTACGTTCCTGCCGCTCCAAGGAGGAACAGCTCAAAGCCGCCACGTCCGTGACGATGAAATTTATTTTCAAACATGGACCGTGAACGCACCATCAGCATCCTCAACTGGAATGCTTGTTCCATCCGGAACAAAACCATCGAGCTCGGTGACTTCCTTAACAGGAAGGCCATCGACATCGCCATCGTCACCGAGACACATCTCAAGCCGGAACTAAATATTTTCATCCCTGGATCGGATTGTGTGACTTGATCGTAGCGGCTCTACTGGAGGAGGAGTTGCGATCGCCCTGCGCTACAACATCAACTGTCATCTACTTCCGAGCTTCCAGCTGCAGTCGGCCCTATCACCATCATCGTGGCCTATTGTCCCAAGCAAGCCAGTACCACCAACGGAACAACAACGGCCCTACGAAACGACATCCGTAAGCTAACTCGGAGGCAGGGGCAGTTCATTATCGCCGGCGACATGAATGCGAAATACGAAACCTGGGGGAACACCCGGCGGAATCGGAACGGAATTATCCTACAGGAAGACCTAGAAGAGGGACATTACACCGTCCTGGGCCCGGATACTCCCACCCGGTTGAGCAGATCCGGGGTCCATTCGACAATCGACATCTTCCTCACCAACATGGGAAACAACATCGCCCAGCCGATCGTACACCAAGAGCTCAGCTCGGACCACTATCCGGTGGTGGTCGAAGTTGGCTCCTCGGTCAACCGGCATCGAATTACAAGACGAAACTACCATCGCGCCAGTTGTGAAAGGTTCCGACAACACGTTGACGACAACATCGATTTCGACATGCACCTTGAGTTAGTTGATGACATCGAACGGCAGCTGCAGAGCATCGAGCAAGCGATCTCCCAGGTCCGGGAGCAACATGTACCGGTGATTGATCAGGTGAGTGACTCTGTACCCATTGATAGACCCACTTAAGAACTTATTCAATTGCGCAACGCTACCCGAAGGCAATACCAGCGAACTGGTTTGCCTACTTTAAAAAGTCATTGCAATCGGATGACTAAAATTATTAAGGCCAGAATGGTGGACCTCAGAAACAACAATTTTTCCGACAAGATCCACTCTCTCCAAGATTGTGCTAAGCCGTTCTGGAAGTTGACAAAATTTTTAAAAACTAAGCCAAGGCCCATTCCATCGTTGATCCCACTAGACAGCAATGGCTCTAAGGATCGATTGATAACTCCTGCAGAGAAGGCTGCTGTAATAAGTCAACACTTCGTCAGCTCGGACAAAACATCGCCAGTCCACATGATGCTGCCGTTAGCGCGCTTATTACTAACATCCATCTAAGCCCCAACGATTTCACAGAGGAGTGGGAGATCTCAGCTGACGAATTGTTGACCTATATCAAATGCTCAAAGAACATGAAGGCCCCAGGTTTCGATAACATCTTGAACTTGGAGCTCAAGCAATTGAGCCCCCAGTTCTATAACCATCTGGCGATGGTTTTCAACCAATGCCTGCGACTTAGCTACTTCCCCTCGTGTTGGAAGTCAGCTAAAGTCATACCCATCCGGAAACCTGGGAAAGATCCTTCGTGTTCCAAAAGCTATAGACCAATCAGCCTTCTCTCAGGAGTATCCAAGCTGTTTGAGAAAGCGATCCACCGTCGGCTTCTTTCATCTGCCGACGAGCTTAACATCATGCTTGACGAACAATTTGGCTTCCGACGAGGTCGGTCGACAATTCACCAACTTAACCGAGTCATTAATATCCTCAGACGGAACAAGTCTGTTTCGAAATCATCTGCCATGGCACTTCTCGACATCGAGAAGGCCTTTGATAACGTATGGCACGATGGCTTGGTGTACAAGCTGCATCGATACAATCTTCCCATCTTTCTGGTGAAGATGATTAAAAACTATCTGTCGGACCGAACATTCCGTGTTTCGCTGCAGGGTGCAGTTTCCGATGCACAGGAGATTTCCGCCGGTGTTCCGCAGGGAAGTATACTAGGTCCACTTCTGTTCAACCTATTCACCTCGGACATACCCCCGCTCCCTGAAAATGGATCTCTGTCGTTGTTCGCCGATGATACCGCAGTCGTCCACAATGGTAGGGTAATAAGAGCGCTTACAGCGAAACTGCAGCGAAGCCTGAATGTTCTGTCTGAATACTTCACCGAATGGAAGATCTGTATCAATGCGGCGAAGACCCAGGTCATCCTATTTCCACACTCCAACTCTCCCAAACTTGTTCCGCCTGAGGATTGTAAAATAAGCCTAAACAACACAACGGTGGAATGGGCCAAATCAGCTGTCTATCTTGGCATTACCATAGACAGCAAGCTTATCTTTAGGGAACAGGTTGACAAAACTGTCACAAAGTGTAACGTTCTGTTGAAGCTACTGTACCCATTGATCAACAGAAGGTCTACATTATCCCTGAAAAACAAGCTTGCTGTCTTCAAGCAAATTATACTTCCAGTCATCGAGTACGGCATGCCAATCTGGGAGTGTTGCGCTAAAACACATCACCTGAGACTTCAGCGTGTTCAAAATAAGTTCCTCAGGATGATCCTGAACACCCTTCCGAGGACAAGAACATCTGAGGTCCACCGTCTGGCCGAGATAAAAATGCTCGACGATCGCTTTAATGAGTCTATCAATCGGTACGGGCCACGCTGCGTGACATCGGATCACCAGATCATCCGGAATCTGGTTCCCCACCCCTAGGATTTTCAGATTGTAGTTTGAGTTGTAGATTAGGTAGGTTATCAAATTTTAACAAATAATGCCCCAAGGGCTGAGTTGTAAAAATTAATTAAACACAAAACACACTTAACACCCAAAACACACAAAACATAAAACAAAGCTGAAGAGCCCAATGGGCTAAAACACTTAATTTGTTAAATTAGTACATAAGACAAGCAATGAAAATAAAGATCAATTTTACTACTACTTACATTTTGCTTCAATATTTCGGCAATCGTGGAGTTGTGTAGTGGTGTAGAAACGCAGTCGGTGGCAGCAAGTATATTGGAGGGTGTACTGGCGAGCAGACGTTGGTCAGAGCGGCGTTGTTGCTGATGCTCCCGTCAACCTCGCTGCTGAAGCCTACGAGTTGGCGGGAAAAAGTCACCCGTGACAAAGAGTCAAAGATTGTCCCACGTCACCTGCAGATGGTCACCAGCAACGACGAGGATCTGAACGAAGAAGACCAACCAAGTTCGGGAACCATGTTTCTCCACCGTCAAGTAAATCCGTCCTTTTCAGAACGACCAAATCAGTTTGCCAATTAAAGAGTTTGGTTGAATTTTTCTATTGTGCTGATTGAAATTTTAATTACTACGCCCCGGCTGAACATAGCATTCATTAAACGCCGCATCATGGAGTAAATGACAAGCACGTTGAAAAACAAAATAAACGAAATTCTAGAACAGATTATTCGAGCTGAACTGCAATATACGTCCCACCGACCATTTAACGGCATACGCTGAAGCATTCTCGACGGAAGCCATTTCTTCAAAATTTAGAATCGATATAACTTAGATTCTGTACCAGATATTGAATATTAAATCATATCAGTTTGTATAGTTACATGCTGTGAGCAATCTGATAGAGTTTGATTCGATGTTCATTCACTATCAATCGAGATCTATCAATTTGAAATTGCAAGGTAAGTTTGCGAGAGAGAGAGATAAAAGATAGGAAAAAACACATGGAGCAGCAATTCACCTTAATAGAGTTCATTTTAGTTCCTAGTTATGCATAGCAGATTAGTTGCTGGCGGTGGACAGCAAATTAGGCATATTTCTGTTGAGAAAATCATCCGTCTAGCGTGCACTAATTCATGAGCATGAGCATGAGCATAATTGACCGCCCGAGGTTGCTACTCCGTTATTGCCAGATCAGCTGTTATTACACAAAGAACCAAAGGATGATACTTGGGACTAGCATACATCCTCAATGTGTAAAAACTGGTGATCTTAAACTAAGGCAATACCGGCGCCGGCCTCGCCCGAATGCAGGTCAAATAGGGAATGGGTAGGAATATGTTGACGTGATACTCGCTTTGTGGGAAGCCGAGAACACCTCTGCACTTCCACGAGAAATCACTGGGATGTTGGATAAAATGGTTGGATTTGCAGCCGGATCCGTTTTGGTAAACGTTGTGCTGAATTCAACTGACGTCGGCAGCGAATATGATATTTAACTATGTTCCCGAGAGAGATGCACATTAAAGCTATTCAAATTTTGGCACCGATTTAAACCAACAGTAATGATGCTGTTGGGGCCACTCACAAGTGTGGGTGGTTTATTTCAGCAGAATACAAAAATATGTTAAAACACCGAGTTTGAGAACCGATTTAAGCCAACAGTAGGGATGCTGTTGGAGCCACTCACAAGTGTGGGTGGTTTATTTCAATGGAATACAAGAAAACGTTAAGAACATCGAGTTTGAGGACCGATTTAAATCAACAGTAGGGATGCTGTTGGGGCCACTCACAAGTATGGGTGGTTTATTTCAATAGAATACAAGAATACGTTAAGAACATCGAGTTTGAGAACCGACTTAAATCAACAGTATGGATTCTGTTGGGGCCACTTACAAGTGCGGGTGGTTTATTTCAGCAGAATACAAAAGTATTTAAAAACACCGATTTTGAGGACGGATTTAAACCAACAGAATGATGCTGTTGGGACCACTCACAAGTGTGAGTGGTATGTTTCATTGGAATACAAGAATACGTTAAGAACATCGAGTTTGAAGACCGATTTAAACCAACAGTAGGGATGCTGTTAGGGCCACTCACAAGTGTGGGTGGTTTATTTCAGCAGAATACAAAAGTATTTTGAAACACCGAGTTTGAAGACCGATTTAAACCAACAGAATGATGCTGTTGGGACCACTCACAAGTGTGAGTGGTTTATTTCATTGGAATACAAGAATACGTTAAGAACATCGAGTTTGAAGACCGATTTAAACCAACAGTAGGGATGCTGTTAGGGCCACTCACAAGTGTGGGTGGTTTATTTCAGCAGAATACAAAAGTATTTTAAAACACCGAGTTTGCGAACCGATTTAAACCAACAATAAGGATTCTGTTGGGGCCACTTACAAGTGTGAGTGGTTTATTTCAGCAGAATACAAAAGTTTTTTAAATCACCGTGTCTGAGGACCGATTTAAACCAACAGTAAGGATTCTGTTGGGGCCACTCACAAGTGTGGGTGGTTTATTTCAGCAGAATACAAAAGTATTTAAAAACACCGATTTTGAGGACGGATTTAAACCAACAGTATGGGTGTTGTTAGGACCACTCACAAGTGTGAGTGGTTTATTTCAATGGAATACAAGAATACGTTAAGAACATCGAGTTTGAGGACCGATTTAAACCAAAGTAGGAATGCTGTTGGGGCCACTCACAAGTGTGGGTGGTTTATTTCAATGAAATACAAGAATACGTTAAGAACATCGAGATTGAGGACCGATTTAAACTAATAGTATGGGTGCTGCTTGGACCACTCACATGTGTGGGTGGTTTATTTCAGCAGACTACAAACGTATTTTAAATCACCGAGTTTGAGGACCGATTTAAACCAACAGTAGGGATGCTATTGGGGCCACTCACAAGTGTGGGTGGTTTATTTCAGCAGAATACAAAAGTATTTTAAAACACCAAGTTTGAAGACTGATTTAAACAACAGTAGGGATGCTGTTGGAACCACTCACAAGTGTGGGTGGTTTATTTCAGCAGAATACAAAAGTATTTTAGAACACCGAGTTTGAAGACCGACTTAAACCAACAGTAAAGGTGCTGTTGGGACCACTCACAAGTGTGGGTGGTTTATTTCAATGGACCACAGAAATACGTCAAAATTCTGAGTTTGAAGACCGATCTCTCATCCAGCCTTAACCTTGCCTGACACAATGCAGACCCCCATCCCCCTCTGGTATTGAAAGTATGCATGCAATTCCCTTAACATAACACAACACATGCAGCAACAAAACACATCTGAAATCCACTGGTCTGTCACTGAGAAACATAATCATCACTTAACATGTTTTAACATCCAAAAAGACATAAAAAAAAGCCGAGAAAATACGTCAATCCAATCAACAGTGACAAAACCTCAATAAACAGATACTTGACTACTTTTGCGAATCAACAGACCACTCCACAAGACATGTTCCGAAAATTCCTTCCTATGTCGCTCCAAAAAAATAGCAACTTGAGCAATGTAAGTGTCCGGCCTGACGACCTCCGAAACAAATGAAACATTCAATCACAACATCTCCCAACAAAAACATCCAGACACAATCCTATACTACTTAGAGGCGGAATGGATATTATTCCTGAAATAGTAGATGAAGCTCAGAAGGAGAGACGAGGAGAACTCCTCGACCTCTCATATGTGACACATGTAATGAAATCGACAAAGACTTTTCACTAGGGCCCAACTGACAAACGCAAACAATGGCTCTATCCGCGAATTTCTCGTCATTGAAAACTCTCCTAATCGATCCACCACGGTCATTAGGAAGCGGAAGAGTTCCACTATCCGATAGAATTGGAGGCTTACCTGGATAGCCTTTGTGCCACGAGAAATTTACGGAAGAAGCCATTGTCTACGCCTGTCAGCCAGGCCCCAATGAAAAATCTGTGTCGAAATGTTATTAGGGAGAGGGTTATCCCTGTCGAACAACGAACACAGATGATACGTAGTGCAGCTCTAAAGACCGAAACCAACAGTCCCGCTTCACCTACCCAATCCCCGAGCACAGCCGTACAGTATCCCTCCCTCTCCCGCGGAAACGCCACTCAAACCTCGCTATAAGGCTCCACCAAACTGCAGCGCCCCCCTCCGCCGCCGCGGCAGCGAAATCGCGGCGGAAAAATCGCCGCGGCGAGACCACACGGCGGCCCATGGGAGCGCACAAACCGATGCGATGCGTTTTTTAATCGCGTTGGTCTGCGCGCCTCCACAAGCCGCCATGCAATCCCACCGCGGCGACTCCCCCGCCGCCAAACGCCGCAGCTTGGCGGAGCCCATAAAGTGGATCATCTCAATTTTTGAGTAGGTCCACCTCTCACGAAGACCGAGCAACACCCCCGCGAGAGAAAAAGAGACAGCACTCAAAAACGAGCAAAATGAAGCGGGAGTGAAAGAAGAGAATCTTCTTCTAGATCACCAAACACTACTAAAATTCATGCGAGCCATGCAGATGCTATTCTGTTTCCCACTACATAGATATATCAGCATTCCTCCCGTTTGTATATGTATCTCAATACTCACAGACCACCCGTTCTTATATATCAAAAACGAAATTTCTAGGGTTTTCTTTTCATTAGGGCGAATCCACAATTGAAAGACTCTCTTTGATTACTCTCCCTTCCATTCAGTGTTACATCATTCATTCAACTATTTGTAGAGTATGGTAGCCAGCACTGTTGTGCTTCTATCTGTACTAAAGAATCCCTCAAAAGATTTATAATGGCGCTGTAATAAATGAAAGAGAGCGAGAGAGGAGAGAGCCTCTCATTGTTAGATTCGCCCTCCTGAAAAAATGCAAGATTTTATTTAATCCTCAAGTTACTCTACGCACCCCTTCAAACACCGATCCATCGAAACCTTCAACCTATTCACGCATGCCGACATCACCAGTTAAGAACAAAGGTTCCCCTATCTGTTGGCGGTGACAGCGCGCCAGAGAGCGTCAAAGGCCCGACAAATCGACGCCCGCATCGTAGCTGAATCGCAAACTCACCTACACAAGCTCATCGTAGACTTGAAACGTATATGCATTATTTTCATTGCTAAAACCAATACACCCCACCGAGCTCATCCAGATAGTCGAAATTCGGAGGATCCGAATAAAAGAGACTTTCTCCGATTCGCCGAATACACCGATAGATCATTCTATATCCGATCATAAGCATTGATTCCGAATGATCTAATAATACTGTTCGTCGCTGCCCAACTCAAAGCGAACATTCATCGCGCATACATTTCTACTTACGACCAATCAAGCGTAGGGAAGGTGAATCACTGCTGCTTTCGGCGTCCCTATAGCTTTACGACACCAATACCTTGCTGTTACTCAATCTTCTGGGTTCTCACTCCCACTCTTCACAGATTAGTGAGTATTAGTTTCATGTCTTCCATCTCACTATTGCATTTACTTTCGCACTTTTCATAATTTTCTACCATATCACATGCCATAATCTCACAAACACATCAAAAGAAAAGCAATTCCCGTTCATTCTCAACACTAGAGAGAAACTCGCTTATCTCTTGCTCTCACTGAAATTTTCGGCATTTGCTGGAAAAAAATCGTTTATACGGCAAAGGAGAAAAGCAACATGGCCGCGAGCTTGAACGCTCTATCGCCAAATAAAAACACTTATCACATCGATGAACCTAATTATAATCCGACGACACAATTGCAGTTTCAAAGCACTTTTCTTCCGCCACATCTTCAATATTAAATTATCATTTAATCGAATAAGAAAACACTAAAAACAGCCGGACCTTGCACGAACGGAAGACCGACGATCCGTCTCCCACCAACAGTCAGTCCACTCTCCGTCTAGCGAGCACTAATTCAAACTAATTATTGTGGCACAATGACTAAAGTTCGTCCCCTTTGATGCAATTTGTATCACACTGCCTTCGTTGGTACCGCCTTCTTTTGTGCAATAGCATCCGACGCCATAACATTTCTTAGCAGAAATTTTGACTCAGTCTTACAACAGTCGTGGAGCTGTGCAGTGGATGTTCGCACGCAGTTAGCGGCAGCAAGCACCTTGGATGGTGCACTGGCGAGCAGTCGTTGCCCACACTCCCGATTCTTTCTACTCAATTTTTGAGTACTATTGTATGCTATCTCTTTTTCCCTCACGGATATGTTACTCAATTTTCGTTAAACAGTGGATCAACTCAATTTTTGATTAGATCCACTTCTTACGAAAATTTAGAAACTTTTCCGTGAGAGAAAAAGAGATAGCATACAATTGTACTCAAAAATTGAGTAAAGTGAAGCGGGAGTGCATAGAGGCGTTGGTACAGTTGGCTACTGGTGCCGATGCTCCTGTCAACCTCGCTGAGAGAGACATGGCTGCTGAAGCTACGAGTTGGCGGGAAAAAGCCGCTCGTGACGAGACAAACAACCCTAGGGGAATCGCAAACTTTTTTTTCCCTCGTCAATTAAATCCGTCCTTTTCAGGACGACCAAATCAGTTTATTAACTAAAGCGTTTGTTTGGTTGAATTTTTCTTTAGTCGGTTTGTAGTTCAATTACGCCGCGTCCCGGAGTATATCACAAAGACCGTTGAACAACTATCGAGCGAAATTTTAGAAGGGATAATTCGAGCCGAATTGCGACACGTCAGAGACCGACTAGACTATGTGGTTGAGTTCGTTTTAGTTCCTAGTTGTGCATACCGGATTAGTTGCTGGCAGTGGCTAGCAAATTAGGAACATTTCTGTTAAGAAAATCATCCGTCTAGCATGCACTAATTAAAACTTATTACTGTGGCCTAATAACTGAAGTTCGTCCCCTTTGATGCACTTAGTATCACATTGACTTCGTTGAATGAAAATTTGATTCAGTCTTATCAGTGCGAGTGAAGAT
>JASCZW010001584.1:0-232651 GCA_034211315.2 Aedes japonicus | reverse complement strand
AATTTGGGAGAGTACCTTTGTAGGTGGCGCTTAACAATGTGATCGCGCGGTAGTTGCCGCACTCAACTTGTCGCCCTTTTATAGATGGGACACGACTCCCTTCCATCCACTCCCTCCGGTAAAACCTCTTCCTCCCAAATCTTGGTAATGACCCAGTGCAGCGCTCTCGCCAGTGCTTCACCACCGTATTTTTAGAAGCTCACTTGGCAGTTGGTCTACGCCAGCGGCCTTGTTGTTTTTCAGCCGGCTGATCTCCTCCTTAATCTCCTGCAGATCTGGAGCCGGGAATCTATCGTCTTCGCGCGTGCTTCAAGGTCAGTACCATGCCACCTTCGTTCTCTGCCGCATCGCCATTTAGATGCTCGTCGTAATGCTGCCGCCACCTTTCGACCACTTCACGCTCGTTCGTGAGAATATCCCCGTTAGTATCTCTGCACATTGTCGGCCTGTGGCATATGGCCTTTGCGAGTGCGGTTCAGCTTCTCGTAGAACTTCCGTGTGTCCTTAACGCGGTACAGCTCTTCCATCTCTTCGCGATCTCGTTCTTCCTGCTGGCGCTTCTTCCTCCGGAAGACCGAGTTTTGTCTGTTCCGCGCCCGTCTATATCGCGCCTCGTTCGCTCTTGTACGGACTTGCAACATTCTCGCCCTTGCTGCATTCTTCTCCTCCTTTAACTGCACGCATTCACTGTCGAACCAGTCATTCCTTCGGTTCGGTGCCGCCGTACCTAGTGCTGCTGATGCGGTGATACCTATGGCGGATCCGGATATCTCTCCAGCCATCTTCAAGAGTAGCGGCGCCCAGCTGCTCTTCCGTTGGTAGTGCCGCCTCTAACTGCTGCGCGTAGTTTGTGGGCCACTTCGTTGTCCCGCAGCCGCTCGATGTCAGAGCCGCTGCGTTCGATTTCGACGCGATGTTAGCGCTGAGTCGAGGTTTTGATCGCGCATGCGTGCTGCTCTAGGTAATGGTCGAATCTACATTCGCACTGCGTATGTGCAAGCATTGGTGATGTCGGGACTATTTCCGTCGGTCAGAACGTGGTCGATTTGGTTTTCAGTTTGTTGCGCGTGATCTCGTTGGCCGTTGTCGGATATCTGATTACGGGGTGCAAAGTGCTATTCGGCCCGATCACTGGTCTGCATGCATTGCCTCCCTTCCTACTTGAGGCATTCATGTCGCCAATGACGATTTTCACGTCTCGCGGGGAGCAGCTATCATAGGTCTGCTCCAACAGCGCGTAGAACGCTTCCTTCTCATCATCAGGTCTCCCCTCGTGCGGGCAGTGCACGTTGATGATGCTGTAGTTAAAGAAACGGCCCTTGATTCTTAACTTGCACATCCTTGTGTTAATCGGCTGCCACCCGATTACGCGTTGCCGCGTCTTGCCCTGCACTATAAAACCGGTTCCCAGCTCGTTGGTGGTGCCACAGCTTTGACAGATGGTAGCCGCTCGATGCCCGCTTTTCCACACTTTCTGTCCCGTCCAGCAAAGCTCCTGCAGCGCTACGATATCGAAATTGCGGGGATGTAGTTCATCGTAGATTATCCTGTCGCAACCAGCGAAGCTAAAAGCGACTTGCAGTTCCATGTTCCGAGTTTCCAATCGTAATCCCTTTTTCGTCGCGAGGGTCTTTGCCGATTAGTATCGAGTCGTATTTTCTTCTATGTTATTCGTAATATTTGGTTTTATGGGCGGCTTATTGGGCCTACGCCAACCATCCTGTCTCGCCGGATGGCCATCGTGCCAGCATTGATTAGCGTCCCAGCTGGACACTAGGACGATCGCGCTGATGGGGCTGCCACCTTGGATCTAGCTGGACGCGATACAGCATTTCTTACTCAGCCGCTGGATACCAGAACAGACGCTGTTTGAGCCGCACCTCCGTGGTGAATCAGACGCTCGGCTTGGTAGAGGCTTGAACTTTTACCCTTATAGCGGGGTGGCTCGCTTTGACAGGGCTGCTTTTCGGATACGTGTGGGTTTTTGGAAGAAACTCAACAGAGTCCAATAACTGTTCAGTCCCCCACATCCTAGGCAGCCCCGCTGCTTGTCCGGGGCTGTTTATTTAATTCACAACTAACCTCCATATCTGGAGGCCGTTCGCTATCCGCAACCTGCGACCCGTCGGGTGGCTTACAGCTCAGCCCCGTAGAATCTCCACCTACTCAACGGTTCCGAATAAAGTAACCCACCTTCATTTTTTGTGAGTGGCATCAAGATTATCCTCACCGTTGGATCGAAACCGTTCGTATCGGCTGTCCACCATTTTGGTTTTGGTTTGAATCGGTCCAGGTTAGCTCTAAAATTTTCATCCAACGGAAAACCACTATCACACTCAGTGAAAAGCTCCAATAGCATCTTCACTGTTAGTTTAGATGTGATCAAATCGGTTCTCAAGCATGACTTAAGATTAATTATGTTTTCCAAGCACCATCAACCAAATTCCCCGTTTCTGAAAGTTAATTTTAGTTTATATTACAAAATCAAAGGTAATACTCACAAACCCAGTCGTTGTTTTCAGCAACAAAACTGATTTGTACGTTTAATGAAGATACATTCGTAATTAATTGCACACGCGCAACTGTCAAAAGAACGAAGCTTTTGTTGACAGAGAGAGAAAGAACATTCTTGCACTGTACGAAAACAATACGAAGAGCTATTTTGTCGAGTATTTTGTCAAATATTAAATACAAACGTCTCTTTTGTGGTTGCATGAAGAACAAACAGATCTACTTTATCGACTCAAAACGTAATTAACAAAAAAATTGCAACCACGTGGAGTTGTCCAGCATTTTTTTTAATGTTTCTGACATGAGGTTCGAACCTGAATATTTGGAAGGTGCTGATTCTGAATCCGTGATTGATCTCACTGGGCCACGCTGACTCGTGAGAACATGTTTGATTAATAAGCATGAAGTTATAGCTCTCGACAGCGCTTTAATTTTTATTTTTGGTTAGATAAATTATTCCCGCCCATACCAGCAGAAACACCATCATGGTGTAATGGTGTAATGATAGTATTTCACCAGATCAAAAGCATTATGAATGTTGCGTACAATATACGAGACATTTGTTCTATCTACAAAATCCATGTTTACGAATCGCATGAAAGCTATTTTACGAAAATAAATTTTCATTGCGTTAATAAAGGTCACCTGTTTGATGCACTTCTTCCACCGGCATAGGCGATTCGTTGTGTTAAAGATTGTTAAGATTGTTACGATTGGTAAATTGACATAAATCAAGTTGCCAAAACTCCGTCTTTCATCCAATTTTCTTGAGATTTTTGAATAATCAAACAAAACATCTATGCTAAGTGCTTTGTTCAATTTGCACTCCAAATCAAAATACTTTTACTCTTGTTACCATCCATGGGATTTTGAACAACAGTGGGTAGCGTGTCAATTTGGTTAAAACCACGAGGTAAGCAATTTTTGTAGCTACACGTAGGAGAATGTTACTCAGGATCTCATAACAAATGAGATGAGTGCCTTCAATTAAAGAAATCTGGAAGCGGTGAATATTTATGGGAATCGCTTGCGAAAAAATCAAGTAAACTAATTAACATTTTTCTAGATTCGCAAAATGAGAATGCTCTAAATAATCTAAGTATTGCAGTTTACGGTAAAAATTTGAGGCAATTTTAATTTAAATTACTATTTACACAAAAACAATAACGAGTCGCTTCCATGTTCGCTACAACTCTGGCTATTATTGGACCGATTTCAATTCTTTAAGCAACGGTTGATTCAAAAACTCATCTGCTTTATGGACACTATATGCAATGTCCGTTTGAGTGCGTTGGTTTCCAAGGCTGTGGTCCAGTACGGAAACACTATTTTCTACGAATATCAATTGAATTTCCGGGATTGGATGTGTCAATTTTTCGGAATAACGCCTACAATTTATTTCTAATCTATTGTAGGCCATATGTTTGGCCCTTTACCGGAACGGCCATTGAGTAACAGATTCCCATGGGGCCTAGAGTGGCCATGAATATAATTAGAAGGAAATTCTAGCGATTCATGAAATTTCTTCAAAAAATCTTTGATTTAGAATTAGAATCAGAATATGTTATATTTAAAAGTATAATTCAGATGAAGAGTAGATTCGGTTTAAAAAGGTCCTTATTTGTTGTTGTCGATTTTGTTCTTGTATCCTAGTTATGTAGGATGCTCATGATTGAACGAAAAGGGATCAAAAATCAACCTACTATCCGTTCAAGCAATCATTCGGCTCAATGATTAAGAATAAATAAGCTTAGAATAGGATTTAGAAAGATGACTGTTTCTATATAACTAATGTAGTATACAGAGTATGTGTGGATGAAATATTAAGATGCTTTGTATGATTCTAAAACCCCGTTCACATTACAACCTATATTACGTGATATAGAGTATCTTGATATCAAATGCCATGCACATTATTTCCAGTGAAAACTAGATGTATAGATGCTGATATCAAGATAGCCTATATCACGTAATATCGGCTGTAGTCTGAACGGGTGTAAAGAGTATTAATTTAGCTTTCGATTTGGGTATAATCATTTGATTTGAGTGTAATCAACTTAGCGTGAAACGAAAGAATACTTGTAGTAAGCTATGCAAAAATCTCCTGAGTTCGTAGGAACAAACAACACCAACGCAACGCATTGACAGGAGAGACTGATAGCTATAAATACCAGCAGGGTGTGCGGATTCAGTTCTCAATTCATTCCTGTTTGAACAAGCGACACGTTCGGTCGTGTTTTTCGCTCTCTCGCAGTAAAAGTTTTTTTTCCCCCGTTTTTCACCTCGTCCGCTTTCTCGCGATTGCGTGTTCGGTTCGCGATCTATCTCCTGCGCTTGCTCATCTTCTGGTAGTGGCAAAGCAGAAAAAAGTGTTGCAAAGTTCGCGAAGCATTTCCGCTCTGACCTATTGCCGTGGCAATGGGTCGAAAAAATCGACCAACGTGGTGACATCTGCGCCAGCGACATCAACTTGACGCCATTTCGCAACCGGGCAGCTCCAAGCGGCTGCGCCACGATGACGCCGATCCAGTGGATCCGAACGCTCGTCTACTAGCGAGCAATCAAATTTGCCGTGCTCCCGATCCAGGAGGTGCCAAAGAAGGTGAAAGTTCCCCGCTCTTCACCACATCAAAGGACATTGCTGCTCTCAGGACCGAGCTTGCAGCAATCCAAATCCAACCGCTGTACAAGCTGTGCAGTAACGGTACTAAGATAATGTGCTCGACGGAGGCTGACTACCGTGCTGTCGGCGCTCACCTAGTCACCAAGCAGCATGAATTTTACACGCACGATGTACCCGGAAGCAAGCCTCATGAAGGTGATCCTGCGTGGCCTTCCGGAACTCACCCGAATCAATCATTGCCGAGCTGCAAGCGGCGGCACTAAAGCCCTAGAAGGTGTTTCCCATCAGGCGCCAGCAACAAGGGAACTACCGGGACCAACTCTATCTGGTCCATCTTGAGAAGGGATCCGTCACGCTGGTGGAACTTTTGAAAATACGGGCCCTTTTCAACGTCATCGTCGAGTGGGACCGGTATCGTCCAAGACAAAACGATGTGACGCAGTGTGGCAACTGCCTTGCTTTCGGCCACGGATCTCGAAACTGCCACATGAAACCGAGATGTGGCAGGCGTGCCGGAGCACACGCCACCATGGATTGTGCCCCGATGGACGAAGGTGCCCCACCGAAGTGCGCCAACTGCGGCGCAAATCATGAGAGCAGTAATCGAACCTGCCCCAAACGTGCGGAGTTTCTGGCTATCCGAAAGAAGGCATCCACCAAGTCCCGGCCAGGTCAACGCCGTCCACCACCTCCGATGAACGAGGAGAATTTCCCGTCGCTTCGGTACCAGGTGCCAAACCTGCCACCGATCCCACTAAATCACCGCCATGCAAACCGCCCGTCAGCTTCGGTTCATCATCGTTTCGCGGCAGCCGCCGCCGCCCCCAACCCAACTCCTCCTCCAGGCTGGGGCAATCCGAGTTGCAGTACCTCCACGCAACCACCCGTCGATGGACAGCTCTACGACTTGGAGCAAATGGTGGAGTTCGTGCAAGATCTCTATCGCCAACTACGTTCCTGCCGCTCCAAGGAGGAACAGCTCAAAGCCGCCACGTCCGTGACGATGAAGTTTCTGTTCAAACATGGACCGTAAACGCACCATCAGCATCCTCAACTGGAATGCTTGTTCCATCCGGAACAAAACTCTTGAGCTCGGTGACTTCCTTAACAGGAAGGCCATCGACATCGCCATCGTCACCGAGACACACCTCAAACCGGAAATCAGCATCGTCATCCCAGGATACCGGATTGTGCGACTTGATCGTAGCGGCCCTAGTGGAGGAGGAGTCGCGATCGCCCTGCGCTACAACATCAACTGCCATCTGCTTCCGAGCTTTCTGCTGCAGTCCATCGAAGCCATCGGAGTCGAGGTCGAAACTGCTGTCGGCCGAATCACCATCATCGCGGCCTATTGTCCCAAGCAAGCCAGTATCAACAACGGAACAACAACGGCCCTACGAAACGACATCCGTAAGCTAACTCGGAGGCAGGGGCAGTTCATCATCGCCGGCGACATGAATGCGAAACACGAAACCTGGGGGAACACCCGGCGGAATCGGAATGGAATTATTCTACAGGAAGACCTGGAAGAGGGACATTACACCGTCCTGGGCCCGGATACTCCCACCCGGTTGAGCCGATCCGGGGTCCATTCGACAATCGACATCTTCCTCACCAACATGGGGGACAACATCGCCCAGCCGATCGTTCACCAGGAGCTCAGCTCGGACCACTATCCGGTGGTGGCCGAAGTTGGGTTCTCGGTCAACCAGCATCGAATCATCAGACGGAACTACCATCGCGCCAGTTGGGAGAGGTTTCGACAACACGTTGACGACAACATCGATTTCGACATGCACCTTGATTCGGTTGATGACATCGAACGGCAGCTGCAGAGCATCGAGCAAGCGATCTCCCAGGCCCGGGAGCAACACGTACCGGTGATTGATCAGGTGAGCAGCTCTGTACCCATTGATAGACCCACTAAAGATTTGATACAATTACGCAACGCCATACGGAGGCAATACCAGCGAACTGGTTTACCAACTCTAAAACGTCACTGCAATCAAGTTTCTAAAATTATTAAGGCCAGAATGGTGGACCTTAGAAATAATGATTTTGCTGACAAAATTCGCTCTCTCCCAGATTGTGCTAAGCCGTTCTGGAAGATGACAAAAATTTTAAAAACTAAGCCAAGGCCCATTCCACCGTTGATCCCACTAGACGTCAATGACTCAAGGGATCGGTTGATAACACCTGCAGAGAAGGCTGATGAGATAAGTCAACACTTCATCAGCTCCCACAATCTCGGTCAAAACATCGTCAGTCCACACGAAGCTGCCGTTAGCGCGCTTATCACTAACATCGACCAAAGTCCTAACGACTTCTCCAAAGATTTTGAGATCTCAGCTGACGAATTGTTGACTTATATCAAGACCTCTAACAACATGAAGGCCCCAGGTTTTGACAACATTTTTAACTTGGAGCTCAAGCAATTGAGCCCCCAGTTCTACAACCATCTTGCGGTGGTGTTTAACCAATGCCTCCGTCTTGGCTACTTCCCATCGTGCTGGAAGTCAGCCAAAGTCATCCCCATTCGAAAACCTGGGAAAGATCCTTCATGTTCCAGAAGCTACAGACCAATCAGCCTTCTCTCAGGTCTATCTAAACTGTTTGAGAATGCGATCCACCGTCGGCTTCTAACATCTGCTGACAAGCTCAATATCCTGTTGGATGAGCAGTTCGGTTTCCGGCATGGTCGCTCAACAGTCCATCAACTTAATCGAGTCATGAACATCCTCAGGCGGAACAAGTCTGTTTCGAAAACATCCGCTATGGCCCTTCTCGATATCGAGAAGGCCTTCGATAATGTGTGGCATGATGGCTTGGTGTACAAGCTCAAGCGATACAATCTTCCAATCTTCCTGGTGAAGATTATTAAAAACTATCTCTCTGACAGGACATTCCGTGTTTCGTTGCATGGTGCAGTTTCCGGCAGTCAGGAGATCTCCGCCGGTGTTCCACAGGGAAGTATACTAGGTCCACTTCTGTTCAACCTATTCACATCGGACATACCCCCGCTCTCTGAAAATGGATCTCTGTCGTTGTTCGCCGATGATACCGCAGTCGTCCACAATGGTAGGGTAATAAGAGCGCTTACAGCGAAACTGCAGCGAAGCCTGAATGTTCTGTCTGAATATTTCACCGAATGGAAGATCTGTATCAATGCGGCGAAGACCCAGGTCATCCTATTTCCACACTCCAACTCTCCCAAACTTGTTCCGCCTGAGGATTGTAAAATTATCCTAAACAACACAACGGTGGAATGGGCCAAATCAGCTGTCCATCTTGGCATTACCATAGACAGCAAGCTTATCTTCAGGGAACAGGTTGACAAAACTGTCACAAAGAGTAACGTTCTGTTGAAACTACTGTACCCATTGATCAATAGAAGGTCTACATTATCCCTGAAAAACAAGCTTGCTGTCTACAAGCAAATCATACTTCCAGTCATCGAGTACGGCATGCCAATCTGGGAGAGTTGCGCAAAAACACATCACCTGAAGCTTCAGCGTGTTCAAAATAAGTTCCTCAGGATGAACCTGAACACCCTTCCGAGGACAAGAACATCTGAGGTCCACCGTCTGGCCGAGATAAAAATGCTCGACGATCGTTTTAGTGAGTCTATCAATCGGTACAGGGCGCGCTGCCTGACATCGGATCACCAGATCATCCGGAATCTGGTTCCCTACCCCTAGGATTTTCAAATTGTAGTTTTAGTTGTAGATTAGGTAGGTTATCAAATTTTAAAACTAACAATGCCCCAAGGGCCGAACTGAATATTTCATGTAAAACATAAACATTTTAAACACAACAAACACAAACAATTAAACAAAGCTGAAGCACTTAAGATGTTAAATTAGTATATAAGACAAACAATGAAAATAAAGATCAATTTTACTACTACTACAACGGATTCAGTTCATTCTTGTAACGAACTTTACCAGCAACGGATCAAAAGCAGCAGCATCAGTGAAGCAAATCGAGGCTGAAATCCTCGGTCAGGTCACGACAATGGCACAGTCGGTAGGTACAATTTTGTTTAATTAGAATCGCTGCTCACTTGTGAAAGTCCAGAAGGATATACGAATATATAAACACAGAAAACAATTCTCCGTTAAAAGGATGAAGAAGTAATACTGATTTTGGTAGGCTCCCTGACCGATATGGGCAGTGAAGTAGGCCAAATTATATTTGTAACAGAATCCCTCCGACGGAAGGGCGGAGGAGATAATAAGTACCCTCGGTGAGGCTCCCTGACGGAAATGGGCGGTGGAGTAGGCCGGAGTGGGCGAAACAGAACCTCTCTGATATAATGACGGAGGAAGGTGAGGTAATCGGCAGTGAAGTATGCAATACGTTATTTAAGAATGGAATTGATCGATATAATTATTGTGTGTGTGTGTGTGTGTGTGTGTGTGTGTGTGTGTGTGTGTGTGTGTGTGTGTGTGTGTGTGTGTGTGTGTGTGTGTGTGTGTACAATCCAACGCCCACCGTCCGGCAGTAATTTTATGGAAGAAAAATGTTTGCAGTTAAACATACTGTTGTCGACTAGACAAACATTTTTAGCCCGGGAATTGGAAGGTGATAGCTCTGTTGTGTTCCAGTGACCCATTTCAGAATGCCTGGTTACTCACGTCCATTCCGAGGTCACATTCACTTACAACAAGCCCCGCATAAACACAGTACAAACATCAAATGGATTAGGTACTGTGCATACACTTCCATCACCAAATCTTATTGTTTTGATGATGGCACGTATTTAGAAGTATCGTTCCAATTCAGAAAGATCTCACCGGATATTGTTGCTGATATTCAGTCTTTATTTTGACAGCTGCCCTGTGATAGTAAAGGATGCATTTATGTCTCTACAGAAGTAGCACTCTGCTATTGGGCAAATATTTTAACATCATCCTTTTCGAAAGGAACAGCCCAAATGCAATTAGTTCTTCGCGCACAATGAAATTTACAGGTAAAAAAACACTTCCTTAGCTTAGCTTAGCTTGACTGACTGCACGTATTGATGGTTGCTACTCCGTGATTGATCAGAATCAGTGAAATTGCACAATGAATCAACTGAATGGGGCTGGGAGTAACCGACCATTCTCACTGTACACGTTTCAGTGACTCAATTTCTATAATAATCAATAACGGCGCCGGCCACGTCCTTGCAATCAGGTGGGAATAGGGAAGGAAAGTTAGTGTGACCTTTGCTGTTTAGGGATCGTGTTTACCTCTGCATCCCCACAAAGGTCATAGGAAGGAGGTTTTTCTATATGAGTAGGGTAGGGCTCGATGGATCAGGATTCACCTTGATAAGTGATGTGATCATACCTGTTTTGCTCCGCGTTTTTGAGAGCACTTACCACCTCTCAATTGTCTACTGTCGGCATCGCTCTAGGACTCGGGAAAGTCTCTCCGGACACTCCGGATACCCGGTATCATCGATGTTCGGTAAGTTTCTCGTCGTAAAGTTCCGTCCGGGACCAGTTCCATTGCCGACATGGCATTACTGTAAATACGAACCACGTTCGACGCTGACCTAATCGCCGTTCCATCCATCCCTCTTATTTCCTATTGACATTTTCAGCTTGTACTTCTTTTTCACTTCTGCCAATCTGATAGGGTTCAGTTTGCGTCTGTTGCATTTGTTAAACCGTTTGCTGGCTTCCGCTGCTTCGACCGCCTTTAAGAGCGGGTTGGAAAACTGATCTTGTATGACCTGCCAAGTCAAATACTTCTTCGGGAATTTGGACTTCTTCTTTGTCCAGAAAAGCTCGGCAATGGCGTTATTTTTCACCTGTTTGCGCTAACACTTCCAAATCGTTGACTCTTCCTTATTAAACACACACTCGGCATTTTGTATAACATGATCCAGATAGTTTGATTCCAACTATGTTTTCGCTTCTTCAAATCACTACCGAATATTCTGCTCGATAACGTTGCTTGGAAAGTTCACTTGGGATTCGTCGACTTCTGTTCGGATGACGTTTGAGAAAAAGCTTCATCCACTTACGGCCTGGAATCTCGTTGTTGAATGGAGTGTCCCTGGCTGATATTCGTAAAAAGGAAGCTACACACGTCAACGTTGAGTGTCTATTGGGAATCCAACCTTGACAATATCGGTGATCTCTTTAACTAAGTGCTCCTCTACCTCTTAAGTTAAAATTACGGGGATCTTCTCCAACCGCCTTGTGGTCAGTTTTCTACGAACTGTGCTATCCAGAATATGGAAGGAAGTAGCAGCTTTAAGGATGGAGGTATCCTTTCTGGCCATTGCCACCGTATTTGCAAGCTGAGGCTCTTAATAGTTCATGTATTTGCGTGATGCCATATCTATTTGAACTGTAAACAAAGATTGGGAACGCAACTAAAAAGGTGTTCCCAATTTGTGCGCAAGAGGAACAAATTGAGCCTTTAATTGAGCTCCATACTCTTAATCCATGTTTCAGCTGGCAGTCCTTTGTGATCACATGACTCGCGGAGTCGTGAGGCAGGAACTTGTAAGGACCGGAGGCAGGTGCGACCCTCCTTTCTGATTGTCAACTCACCATTTGAAGCCTTCAGAGGGAAATGTTACTCAATCTTCGCAAAAAATGGATCCACTAAAAGGTTGAGTTGATCCACTCCCTATGAAAACTGAGTAAGACAAATACAAAAGAAAGAGAGGTGATTTTGAGCGTTCAGAGCTTTGAAAGTTTGATTTGGAATATTTCACGCAATGTCAAAATAAGTTCGTATGACATAACCTACAATGCTGAAAGAGAAACTTTGCACAACTTTTTGCTTGTATCCCACATCCTCCCTACTTTACCAAATAATGCCATCAAAGCACCCGAGCATGGAGCTATTTAAAATAGGTTGTACTTATCTGTTCAATGTCCACTATCCATTACTGTTCTTGATCTCTCGTACTCCTTCCAGAAGTTCACGAAGTCAGAATCAATCTGCTTGCCTTTGGTCAGGGGTTACAGCCTTCCGTCTTTGAAGGAAGAAACCGGGTGCTGATGCTTGCTCCTCTCCCGAAGGTAAAATCCGTTTTGGTGATGCTGCTGCTGTTGTAATTACCGTAGAATCATTGTCGTCCTCGTTTCTTGGGCTCCAAATGCAAACACATACGCGAAACTTAATAGAAACGAGTGAAAAGTAAAATGACACGAGCTAAAACAAAAACGTCAACTCCTACAGGTAAAAAAACACTTCCGAAAAAAAATTATCTTGAAAATCACAATCATTGTTCAACGAAAAGAAAAACTTCAGAGCTCCCCATCTGTGCACCATGTGGTGAGTGAGTGCATCTGGAATTATATTGCACCACGGCTCACTCGACGCTGCGCATGCCGCGAGTGTACAGCTTCTGTTTTTTGGCTTCTGATCCAGCAAAATGGCCGTTTTCTTTACATTGCACTGGTTTTCATTTTTCTCTCTCCACACACTGCCAACAATCAAAATCCACCGCTATGAGGCGACTCTATATCGACTTCTAAACTGCTTATAATCATCAAGTCACTCGCGACAAAGCGGAAGAATACTCTTATTTCATCATTTATGTCCGCGTGGCACAATACTAACAGCACTAACAAACACAACTAAGCTGCTATTAACTCTTCCTCCGGGTTCGGGGCGAAGCACAAAAATAAAAAAACGGGGAAAAACTACCGACCATCACAAGTTTTTGGAAGGAATCGATTAAATTCACTACATCTCACACAAAACACGTGGAGATTTAATGATTTCACTGTTCGTTTAGGTTGAATTTCGAATATATTTTTTATTTTATTTTCCGCGAAAAGGACGCAGCAAAACACGTCAGTTTTCAAGCACGGCTAGCTGCGATCCCTCGGAATTGATCGGTATAATTATTGCTTTTAAAATTAGACCACAAGGGATGGAGCTGAAATCAAAATTTCACCATTTTGCTAACAAATCAGTATTGAAAAGTAAATGGAAATGACAATTAATGTAAATGGAATTATTTAAATGAATGGCTTTTCAAGATATTTTTGAAGTTGATGGATGTTGCTTAACAATAATACTAAGAATGAGCAAACATAACCTTGACCATTTTTTTGATTGGAAACGCTGTAATGTTGCATTTTACGTTATGATGTGAACATAGCCTTCTTGTTCTAGTTTTCAATAAGAGTTTGGAAGCTTCAACTGTATTAGCTGTCAGTGACAATATCAGACAAGTGAAAACTGGCGTGTTAAGAATGTTACAATCGTTACAGTGACCGTACTGTATCCCGGATTTACGGCGATGATTAAGTCTAAATTTAAATTCAAACAGCATTGATGTTGATGCTCTAGATTATATTGCTTGTTTTGTCAAGAACCTAATTGATATCGAAATAAAAATTAACGCTGTGAGACGAACAATACGAACGTAATTTTCAACTCAAAACGATTTTTTGTGTAAAGTTATAAGTAATACAGAATTAGTTAACGAGTGCTGATGAATATTGTATTGTTAAGAAGCCTATGAAGCCGATCCGTGTTGAACTATGCAAATTTGTTGTACATTTTCATAAACGTTTTGGCAATATTGCCAATAGTTATGATTGTTTCGGACTGCCCTACGGACCATTACTCATAGTTTCTGGTAGTATGTTCCGCTACTACACCCAAAAGTTGAAATTGTAGCAAAAAATGCAAAATTGAAATTTTGCAGTTTTTGCAATCATATCTTGAGAAATCCGCATGATTCTGAAAAGGCAAATTTGCCCATCATGTTCCACAAAGCTTTTTATGGTATAAACAAAGCCATGCAAGTGTGTGCAAGTGGTTATCGCTGTGTGCCTAGTGCCTCGACAATCGCAGCAACCGTTGGGTTTTTGTTCAACCGTCAACAACTTCTCAATATGGGTGAGACAATGGCACAGAACGCCGCTACACCATATTCCACTGTTGCTATTCCGCTGTCAAGTGTTCTATTTTTATCTGCACTCGTCATCACACTCCTATCGCCCTCCCATCAAGTCACCATGTGTTTTATGAAATAAACGAAGCCATGTAAGTGTGTGCGACCGAAATTTGCTTCATTGTTGTAACGTTGAGTGCCTCAAAAACCGAAGAAACTGTAGGACTTTTATTCCGTTCACCTCAACTTGTTGTGGTGACTGGATGGTTTCAATGAAGAGCCGTCATGCTGACGGTCGCGGTTCGACTCTCGGTAGCGGATGGTAATCTTTTTTTTGTGCGCCATTGAATTTACTACTACTAATCAACTGTACAACATCACGCACACATTGAATTTTTCTAATCGAATTGATGTGTTGCTTTTTTGCCCATGACCAATGTTGCTTTCTTTCTCCAAGTTGCGATCCATTACGAGAAAGGAAACCAAATCATGCGAAATTGCATTACAATCTTGCTTTTTTATTTTGGGTGTAGGGATGTTTTGTTTTGTGCAATTCAGCGATAGTGTTTCCCGTAAACGTTTCAGCATGGTATTTTCAGACGATTGTTTGGATTTAAGATACTTTGCGATCATTCCACCTGGCCACGACGGATTTTCGAAGTAATAGGTTACAGTGACGGTATTGGTTAACGGGCTTGCGTTAATATTTACGATTATATTTAAAATGAATGTTGATGCTTCTGATAATATGGCTTGAGATCAAAATAAAAATTAACGCTGTTATACAAACAAGTACCAAGTCATTTTTTAATTTTAGCCATTGTCGAGATTTTCGGTTGCCACTCCAGGAGCCCGGACAAACTTGTTCGCCTGTTGAGGATCCATGGCAACAGTTGACTCCTTTTGACTTGATATTTCTTTTCAAACGAAGGGAAAACAAGGGCAACTCTCAACCCCTTGTTTTACCCAATGCTAGCAAATTGTGACTAGTAATACACCAACCGTCGGATCGCTGCCGCAACACCGTACTTGAAGAACTTGGTTACTGCCGAATTGCTGTTCCCTGCTTTCCTTTGTCCGTGGTAGATTTTTTTTTTACTGTTTCGGATTAGCCTCCGATCGATTCAACTTTCATTGATGGAATGTAGTATAAAGAGTATGTGTGAATGAAATGTTAAGATGCTTTGTATACTACAATTAGGTAAGCCCACCTTCATTATATTGCCCTTTCGGAACGCCTTCTCAAGCAGAATCCACGCTTCCAGATGCATTTCAACACAATTACTCTTAAATCTTCCTCAAACGATATAAAATTGAATTCAGGATTTCGAACCACTTCCAAGTAATACCTTGATGCGATTTATTTTACACACCTCCAAACGACAGAACCATATTCTCGCCACATTGCACTCTCAGCCCGGATAATCCTCGGAAAAATCCTACCATGCCTGGCACAATCTCACAGCGCACAAAGAAAGGAAGATTTATCTTCATATTCTTCTTATCAAACACGCCTGACATTTTGGATTCAAAGGACGGCTTGCGTACTCGTACTCGTTTGCGTACAAATTTAACGATTGGAAGTAAATTTTCATATTTGATCCCCGCAGCTTATTCGCCACTTCACTGAGGACACCGCGTTGAACGCGCGTCAGTTCCAAAATGTGTTTCCCCTCGCTTGGGTTGCTTTGATGGGCTGAAAATATGGTTGTCATTTAGCGCGATATGCGGGATATGCAGCTTTCAAAAGTCGATTTTGCCAATCAACCCGGAACTTCATAATCGCAAGCAGCAGCGGTGGCAATTCCCATCACCTCTCAACCACGCAATTCTCAATGCAATCAAACTGAGATGTACATAATTTACAGCACACAAACAGCATCCGTCAACACTCAGCTGCCTTCGCCCATGCTAATTAATGAATGCTGCAAGGAACGAACGAAGTGTGTGTGTGAGAGTGTGTGCACTCGACAAATACCTACCAATCAATTGCTGCCCGGCACAGAAGGGCAACTGGAATGGTTTTCCGGACAAACCACACCCTAAGCCATGCGTTCGTCCATCTGTCCGTCCCGATGGCTGATGCGGTTGTCGTCGGTTGCCAATCGGACGCTATTTTCCAGTCAGTGAATTTGTGGACAAACCACACAACTGCACGGTTGGGGAATTTTACTCGATTTTTCAGCTCAAATTTACACCCAAATGTCAGTAACAGTTATTGAATTCAGAGAGAAATTGACTCACCATAAAAATTCACTCAAATACGGATCGAACGAACCCACCGTGTTGACAAGCAGTAGACACCAAATTTCAATCGGAGGAATGCGTTAAGATCGACGAGAACCGGAAAACATGAGTCGGTAGATTTGTGCGTTTAATTCAGGAACCACATCAGCTCTGCACCGGAGAGTGCGGTAGGCAGATGCAGTGCAGTAAAACGAGCCAAGGATGCAACTGCTCGGGAGATGAGATTTTCCATCTGTTGATCCAAAGTTGATTGTGGTTGCACTCAACTCCCAGCTGGAGTTTCGTGAGCTTGATTTTGTGTTTGTGTGTGTTCGTTCCCCTATGTGGTTTTAATTACTACCGGCAATGCTCAGCCATAATCGGACTTATGCACAGAATTTAATGATCGTAATTGGATTGTTTTGACAGTGATACGAGATAATTGCGGAGAGCTGATCGTTTTGGCTGGTGGAGAAAAAAAAGGTTTCAAAGGCACTGGCATGAATTTGTGAAATTTGTGTTTTTTCGGTTTTGATGCGCTTCAGCCAGCACAAAATAGGAACGGCAGAAGTGTTTAATCTTCTCATGGAACCTCTACAGCTTCACGATTTAGCTACATGGGTCTCCCCCAGGGATCATGTTTAAGCCCCCTTTTGTATAATTTATATTTCAAAGACATTGACGGTTGTCTAGGTGACAACTGTACGTTGAGACAACTTGCAGATGACGGCGTAGTGTCTGTCACGGGACCCAATGGGATCGATCTGCAAGGACCCTTACAGGATACCTTAGACAATTTGTCTACTTGGGCTCTAGAGCTAGGTATCGAATTCTCTACGGAGAAAAACTGAGTTGGTAGTTTTTTCTAGGAAGCATAACCCAGCACAACCGAAGCTTCAAATTTGGGGTAAGCCGATAACTCATTCTATGTCCTTTAAATATCTTGGGGTCTGGTTCGATTCAAAGTGCACCTGGAGATCCCATATTCAGTATGTGAAGCGAAAGTGCCAGCCAAGGATCAACTTTCTCTGCACAATTACCGGGACCTGGTGGGGAGCTCATCCACAAGATCTTCTAACGTTGTACCGGACAACGATTTTGTCGGTTGTGGAATACGGTAGTTTTTGTTTTCAGTCAGCGGCTCGGTCGCACTTCATTAAACTGGAACGTATTCAGTATCGGTGTCTTCGTATCGCGTTAGGTTGCATGCACTCGACTCACACCATGAGTCTTGAAGTGCTGGCCGGCATGTTGCCACTCTCGGATCGGTTTTCAGAATTATCTCTCCGGCTCCTCACCAGGTGTGAAGTTATGAACCCTCAGGTAATCGAACATTTTGAGAAGCTCCTTGAGTTGAATCCTCAAACCCGCTTCATGACCTTGTACCATTTGTACATAACACAGGATGTCAGCCCTTCGCCGAACACTTCCAATCGTGTTTGCTTCTCCGATTTCGACAATTCGGTTCATTTTGATTTATCCATGAAGCAGGAGCTTTGTGAAATCCCAGAGCATCATCGTCCTATGATTGCTCCTGTGATATTTGCTGCAAAGTTTGGCCAAGTTGATTCCACTAAATCGTTCTTCACCGACGGATCATTGATAGAGGAGTCAGCAGGCTTTGGAATATTTAATGAAATTTATAGCGCCAATCGTAAACTTCATGCTCCTTGTTCCGTATATAGTTGCTGAATTAGCGGCAATACACTTTACGCTAGAAATTGTTGCCTCATTAACACCGGATCAGTACTTCATTTTCACGGATAGTCTCAGTTCTTTAGAGGCTATTCGCTCCTTGAGGCCGGTAAAGCACTCCTCGTATTTTCTCATGAAAATACAGGAGCTTCTAAGTGCTTTATCTTCGCGTTATTTTATCATCACCTTTGTATGGGTCCCTTCTCATTGTTCAATTCCGGGCAATGAGAAAGCGGACTCGCTTGCAAAGGTGGGCGCTATGGAAGGCGATATTTATGATCGACAAATCGCCTTCAACGAATTTTTACTATTTTTCGTCAACAGTCACTCGTCAGCTGGCAGCATAAATGGAGTAAAGCGAGATTTGGGGCGATGGCAACATTCTATCATCCCAAAGGTGTCGAAGAAATCTTGGTTTAGCGGGATGGATGTGGGTCGAGACTTCATTCGTGTCATGTCTCGCCTCATGTCCAATCATTATTCTTTGAACGCTCATTTATACCGGGTTGGGCTGAGCGACAGCAATCTCTGTGAGTGTGGACAAGGCTATCAGGACGCAGATCACGTTATTTGGTCTTGTGCTGAGCATCGTGCTTTGAGATCGAGGCTTTATGATTCCCTTCGGGCTCGAGGTAGACAACCCAATGTGCCAGTTCGAGATATTTTGGCTGTACGTGATTTGGAGTACATGAAACTCATTTATGTGTTTTTGACTAACATCAGCATAAGATTGTGGTTAGTTTAACCTGTATGTTTACTTAAAGTTTTTTTTTTATATGTGTATATGTGTGTTTTTTTTTCTTTTTCAAAAATTGTTCAAGTACAAAGAAAACCATAAATGGTATAGTTATAAGTGTTTAGATAATTTAAAATTTAAATTTAATATGTTATGTAAACCATACTTTAAATTCCCACCCTCTTCCCATCCGTAATTTGTTATTCCTATTAACCTCGAGACGGCCGCGAGTAATCGGCTCCTCCCTCCTAACTTTAGTTTTAAGATAAATGATGTATAAAAGTATGAAAATTTGGCTCTGTAAAGTTAATTCGATTGAGCCTGTACAAATAAATGATTATTAAAAAAAAAAGAAGTGTTTAACCAACTAACACTAATTTTGACAATCTTACACGGAAAGAAATTCTTTTCTGAAATACGTGAATAAACTAGCACGATAATATGAACAGCAAATCTATTTGAATTTACGATTTAGCTCCCACAAATGTGATCAAGTAATTCGCGTTTATCTGGAAATTGATCCCGATTAACTGTTAAGTACAACAGCAGTTCCCCATTTCTTTTCTTTTAAAATTTTCTTTGAAAAGTGTTCCGGCAAATGAACTGTCGTGTCCGAACCAAGGGGTCCAGCCTTGGTCGTGGCTACATAAACCTGTGATGCTGCTTTCTCTCCATCCGAAATGTCTGCTAGCCCGTTACCTTCAAAATTCGTCATTGGATGGAAAATTACGATCAATAGCTGTATATCTTAATTGATTGATTTACATTCCAATCAACATATCTATTGATCTAGCCCTGTGGCCTCTTGAGCTTTCATTTATATTTTTTGGGGAGCTAGACCCTGGATGATCTGGTAATTCGATGTCAGGCACCCTGCTCTGAACCAACAGATAGACTCATTGAAAAGATCTTCGAACTTAGACAGACGGTGGACCTCAGTTGTTCTGGCCCTTGGAAGGGTGCTCAGAACCACCCTGAGGAACTTGATTGATTGGCTATATTATCGAGACTTTCAAAACCTGGAACTTGCACCTCTTCCAGACTGAAATGCCGTATTTGGTGATCAGAAGATGTTTTGTTTGTTGACAGCAAGCTAGATCTCCAGGGATAATGTAAACCTTTTTCCTTAGACTGGATGTAAAATCTGCTAACAGACTCCTCAAGAACTCAGGGTGTGGGGATGAGGCTGCCAACATCCTCGACCCATTAAAAACCCACCCGTGTCTCAAGCCCTGAGCCCACTCTGGAGCCATATTTCAGTATTACTTCGGGAGGGGGCTATTGTGCGTTAAGCACCCACTGTATCGAAAGCTTTAGTAGTTAGTTGGTCTTTGTGACTTGTCGTTGGTCATTTTTATTGGAGATCGACGACAATCTTAGAGGCTGCCAGCAGAGCGAGGACATGCGAAGAACACATGTTCTGCGATTTCCTCAGCTCCAGCGCACTCGGTGCATGCAGAGGACTGTACATGTTCAGATTTGTACATATATTGTCTAAAGCAGCTATGACATGACAAAATCTGTGTTAAGTGGAAGTTCACTTCACCATGTCGTCTACAGACCTTCTGTTAATCAATCGGCAGCAAAACATAGAATGTCCTGTCTGACGCATAGTTTTTAATTATCTTCACCAGAAAGGTGGGAAGTTCGTAGCGTTTTAGCTTTAACACCAAAAAGTTATGCCACACATTATCAAAGGCCTTCTCGATATCAAGAAGTTCCATAGCAAATGATTTCGATATAGACTTGATCCGCTTGAGGATGAAGATTGCTCAGAATTGGTAAACAGTAGAACGACCAAGTTAGAATCCAAATTGTTCGTCGAGCAAGATGTTGACCTCGTCGGCAGATGTGAGACGTTGACGGTAGATCGCATTCTCAAAGACCTTTTATAATCCCGAGAAAAGGCAGACTAGTCTATAGCCCTTGGGAAAAGCAGGATCCTTCCCAGGTTTCTGAATGGCGATGGCTTTAGCTGACTTCCAATACGAGGGAAAGTAGCTAAGTCTCAGGCATAGGTTAAAGACCAACACTAGATGAATTGGGGTTTGTATTGTTTTGGTTAGGTTTTTGTTTGTAGACAGCAAGTTGATGGGATGGAAAATCTGCTGACAGATTCCTTAAGAACTCTAGAGTGTGAGGATGAGGGCGTCGACTCCTCGACCCACTAAAAACCTACCATGGTCGAGCCCCGGTCCTCCCCAGAACCACCTTTCGGTATTACTCCAGGAAGAGGGCTAATGTGCTTTACGCACCCACTTTGTCACTTTGTATAACTACATAGGTCTTTAAAAGTTACTGACCTGACTTCACTGACCTGACGCTGATTCGATCGAGATGCTGTTGAATTCCAACAGTGTTCGGAACGTCCGCACAGGCCAGCCCAACCACTTAAGGTACCTGCTGAACCACGCATCATGTGATCCTTCCTCCGATCGAGAAAGTCAGGGCCAGGACAGGAGTCGGAACGTCTGGGGTGAGTAAGCTCCAGGTACGTTCCTTTTCCACGTGTTTCGACCGCTTACGGCTTCCTGCTGAATCCCGCGCCTTGTGGCACTTCCTCCGTAGATAGTTTAGCCGTTAAGGGGAGCTTAAAGTTTCCAGGGTGCATCGCGGGGAGGCGAACTACTATCACAATGTAGACCTTCTGTTGATCAATCGGTACAGTGGCTTCAACAAAACGTCACACATTGTGGCAGTTCTGTCACGCTGCTCCCTGAAAAGGGGGTATGTCCAAAGTGAACAAGTTAGGCAGAAGCGGACTTAGTATACTTCCCTGTGGAACACTGGCGGAAATCTCTCTTGCATTGGAAACGAACCATGCAGCGAAACGTGGAATGTATTGTTGGACAGATAGTTTGAACACAAGGTAAGTATTCATATAGATGATTTCGATATAGACTTGATCCGCCTGAAGATGTGGATCAGCTCAGTTGGTGAACTTTAAAACGACCACGTCGGAAGCCAAGTTGATCGTCGAGGCAGATGTGAGTAGCTGAAGGTAGATCGTTTTCTTAAACAACTTTGATAATCCTGAGAGAAAGCTGATCTCTTGGAAGAGAAAGAATGTTTCCTAGATTTCTGGATGGGGATGACTTTGGCTGACTTCCAACACGAGGGAATGTAGCTAAGTCTCAGGCGTTGGCTAAAGAACAACTCTAGATGATCGTGGAACTGGGGGCTCAATTGGTTAAACTCTGACTTCAGGATGTTGTCAAAACCTTAGTCGTTCATGTTTTTTTATGTTTTAATTTAGTTCAACATTTTGCAATTTGAAACCTCCAACATCTCCAGAAATCGTTGGAACTTAGATGAATATTGTTTGCAAGCTAACGGCAGCTTTATGCAGGATGATGATGATTTATCCGAGATTTTGGGAACTGACGAAATGTTGACCTATTTCAGAAATTTTCTCTGCAGAAGTTACCAAGCGATCCTTAGAGACATTGTTGTCTAGTGGGATCGACAGTAGAATGGGCCTTGGCTTAGTTTTTTTAAATTTTTTGTCAACTTCCAAATGGTTTTGCATAATCGGGAAGAGCGCGGATCTTTTTGGCAAAACCATTATTTCTGAGGTCCACCATTCCGGCCTTGATAATTGTTTGCTACCGGGCCTGGGAGATCACTCGTTCAATCCCGAGCAGAAGACAACAACATATGAATACCTAATTTTGATATTGATAACTGGCCTTGGTATGAAAGAGCTCAGATTAAGAGGTAAAAACCTAAGCAAAATACGTAAGAATTGCAAGCAAAATATTTCTCGAATAACAAAACTTGTTATTTTGGATACCTTGGAATACCTGAGAGGTACTATTTTGGTATTGTTTTACCTAAATTTGGTATTCGCAGAAACATTGTGGGGAACAATTTTATGGTATTATCCTCAGGTATTTTACCTCTTAATCTGAGCTCATAGATACCAAGGGCCAGTTGTCAGGTTATTCGGTCCAGCTCGGGATGCCCTGCAGTTGCCAATCCGATGTCATCAACCGACCCGGCAGAGACACAGCGAAATCGACGGTTGCCGAATCGATGCTGAACGGCGGCTGCGGGGTTGGTTACTCAAGCGGTGGTTTGAATAGAATGGCGACAGGTTTGGCAATTGGTACCGGATTATCGGGAATTCTCCTCGTTCTATCGGAAGTAACAGAAAAGGCGACAATCTCTCATGCGCACTAGCATGTTGGCAATTACTCATTTTTTCTCTCCTTTCTTCTATTCTCTTCGGCTTTCCCATGCCCGCGGGCAAAACCATACATGATACACCGTGACAACAGCTCCAGACCCTACAACAAATTGTTGTTGGAAACAAGTTGAAGCAATAACACACGGTGAGCAATCAAGTGACCACAGCCAAAGTCGATATTGAATGTTAAATAACACATGATTGGGAAAGGGAGGGACCATCAGGGCACTCAAGTGAAACGATTTGCAGTGGAACTGCCTCCACCTTGTTGTTAACATTTTGCAGAACGAGGCCGGCTCTGCGACTCCAACTATTCGGTTCATTCTGGCAATCGAGGGCTCGATTCTAGTACTGGCAGTGTGAACTTGCTTTTGGAAGGAGATTCTCTTCCCTATACTCGCACGTCACGCGTGAGTGTCTTTGCTTATAGGCCCACTCAAACGTTTTTGGCCCTTCATACAGAATTTTGATGATCAAAAACAATGATAGAACTTTCATTGCTATGGAAAGTTACCTTGCCACAATAGATGGTAGAATTACATCATCATACTCATCAACCATCTCAACGGACAAAATGGCGGCATTCGCCAAAACAGTAACACAAATGGTCCTGAATTGAACTTTTCTTAGGTGATCCAATTAAAATTTAGTATTTGCGATACTCTCACTAGGATCCCTTTTATTTGTCTGTTAACCTTTCACCACACGTGAATTCCGGAGCAATTAGGGGAGGATGGTACAAAATGCACCGTTAAATCAATATCGTGAATTTCTAGGTAATTGAAGCTGAAATATAGGAATAAGTTATTGAGTATGGTACAGTACGATGTTTTCGTTGTAGATCAAATGTGATTTTAATTCTAAACGATGGTTTTTCATGATATTTTTAAACCTTTTCCAATATGATGCCAAGACGACTTCAGGGTAAAACGCCTGTTTTATTGCTCAATATGCACCCTAAAATTGGGTTAAGACGCACCACAACACTGCACTATGGTACGAATGAACAAATTTCGCGACAAAATCGATGACTCAAAAAACCATTAACTTTAGTCAGATGATGTCTTCTGGAGATTATACATAACACTTGCTGTTTCTTTCATCGATTACGCATTGAACATCCACTTCAAATGTTTCTTAGTTGGTAATATCGCCACAGACAGCGCGTATACTCGATTTTCTTACGTTTAACGTTAACACACTACCGCCATCTATTCGGCTTAATCATCCTCACAGTGTGCTGAACAGAACGCGCAGGTGTGTTAGTGACGATGATTTGTAGTGTCAAATGTTCGATATGTAATGTCTGTTTTTCTGTGATATATTTTTTTTATTAAAAAAGGAGATGGATTAATATAAAAATATAAACCTTTTCATAAAAAAAGTTAATGGTTTTCGAGAGTTATAGATTTTTGTCGCGAAATTTGTCCATTCGTACCATAGTGCACTGGTATATTATGCACCACATTAATGGGATAGCATGCACCACTTGTAAAAAGTAAAAACACAGCTATAAAAAGTTACTCATTAGAGGTGTAAAGTTGCAACATATCGCCACGTTCTCTTAGCTCTGTTTGGATGTCAAGCAGCCAATGGCTATAGAATAAAGAAAGTTGCACAAAACGTTGTGATATGTTGCCAACTCCTCATTATATACACGCTTAGAAAAAAGTACCCAAAGGAGCAGTTAAATGTGGGTAGCACGTTGGGCTTATATTGTGTTTATCTACCATTGGGTTCAAATTACTTACTTTTGAGTAGAATTTTACCAGAAGTAAGTTTTGTATACCCAACATTGGCTTCATACATTTAACCGCTCCACTGAGTATTTTTTCTTAGCGTGTAGACGTATACACAACGACACAGTGCGTTCTGCCCTCAGTTTTAGTTTCGCATGCTTTTGTCTAAATATTCTGAAAATACGTGGAATTATAGTGAAGTTTTGACACTATCTTGATGTTTTGTTGTGTGCGATATATGTGAAGTGGATTTATTATAAACCATGGATATTAACGCTTGTTAAAAGCTTATTTAAATAACACTATTATTTACATGTGAGTAACAGTCGGGACAATTTCTTAAATTTTGATTTTATTTGGTGTATATAGTGCCTTAGCCTACTACCAAATTATGAGTTATGCTGTTTTATTTGAAACTAGCTGATCCCGGTGCGAGCGTTGCTACGCCTGCAACTAAATGAATGAACATTACATAGAACTGACGGTTTTTTTTATTGAGTTTTTTTTGAGTATGTGTCTTATTAGGAGTTCAAACTTCTATCAGAACATTCTTCTTACCCAGACAATACACAGTTTGTGGCTTAGTTACCTGGATAATTCTCAGGATTGGTTGAAATTTGTGTTTGAATTCACCATAGAAACATTTCTTGCATTCAAAAAACCCCGCATACCATTTTTGATTCCATTTGCTTGATTAGTTCTCAAGCTATGCAGAAATTTGTGTTTCATTTCTATGCGAGCCGGAAGGGGGAAGCGGTCTCAAACAATCATAAGAACCTTCCCCAGCCCCAAAAATACCTGCATACATATTTTCACTCCGATCGGTCAGACAGACAGTCAGACAGAAATCCATTTTAATACAAATAAAAATCCTGTTTCCAATAACCCCCACATGCCATATGTGGTTTAATTTACTTGAATAGTTCTTGAGTTATGCAGAAAATTTCGTTTCATTTGTATGAGAGCCCCCCTCCCCTTTCAGAGGGCAAAGGGGTCTCAAACCACCATAGAAATATGTCTGACCTTCAAAAAAATCCACATGCCAAATTTAATTCCATTTGCTTTATAAGTTCTCGAGTTATGCAGAAATTTGTGTTTCATTTGTTTGAGAGCCCCCTCCCTTCAGAAGGCGGAAGAGTCTCAATGACCATAAAAACATTTCTCTCCTTCAAAAACCTCCAAATGCCAAATTTGGTTCCATTTGCTGGATTAGTTCTCTGAGTTATGCAAAAATTTGTCTTTCATTTATATGGAGATCCCTCCCTCCCTTTTAGAAGGCGGAGGGGTCTCAAATCATCATAGAAACATTTCTCTCCTTCAAAAACCTCCATATGCCAAATTTGGTTCCATTTTCTTGATTAGTTCTCGAGTTATGCATAAATTTGTGTTTCATTTGTATGGGAGCCCCCCCTCCTTCAGAAAAGGGAGGGGTCTCAAATTAGCATTGAAACATTATTCATCTACAAAAACCTCCACATGCCAGATTTGGTTCAATTTGCTTGATTAGTTCTCGAGTTTTACAGAATACTGTATTTCATTTGTATAGGAGCCCCCTTTCCAGGGCGAAGAGAATCTGAAACCATCATAGAAACCTTTCTTGCCTTTAAAACCTCACACATGCTAAATTTGGTTTCTTTTGCTTGGGGTCTCAAACCACCGAAGAAACATTTCTTGCCTACAAAACCTCCACATGCCATATTTGGTTCCATTTGTTTGATTAGTTCTTGAGTTATGCAGAAAATAGTGTTTCATTTGCATGGGAGCCCCCCTTCTAAAGGCGGGAGGGGTGTCGAACTACTAATAAGATCCTTTCCCGGACCCAAAAACCTCTGCATACAAATTTGCATAGCGGTAGGGATAGTTCTCATGTTTGGTTTAAATTTGTGTTTCGGATGTATGGTAGCCCCTCTATTCAGACTGAGGAGAGGTCTTAAATTACCACAGAAACATTTCTTGCCTTTAAAAACTCACCCATACTAATTTTGTTTCCATTTGCTTGATTAGTTCTCGAGTTATGCAGGAATTTGTTTTTCATTTGCATGGGATCCCCCCTTTCTAGAGGCGGGAGGGGTCCCGAACTATCATTAGATGCTTTTCCGGACCCAAAAAACAACTGACATGCAAATTTGCAAAGCAGTAGGCATAGTTATCATGTTTGGTTGAAATTTGTGTTTCATTTGTTTGAGAGCCCCCCTTTTTAGAGGGAGGAGGGGCTTTGAACCACCATAAAAACATTTCATGCCTTAAAAAACTCGTCCATTCCAAATTTGGTTTCATTTGCTTGATTATTTCTCGAGTTATGCAGAAATTTGGGTTCCATATGTTTGAGAGCACCCCTCCCCCTTCCTCCTCATATGACGGAAGAGTCTCAAATCACCATAGAAACATTTGCCTCCTTCAAGAACTTCCACATACGAAATTTGGTTCCATTTCTCTTATTAGTTCTCGAGTTATGCAAGGATTTGCGTTTCATTTGAATAGGTTCCCCCCTTTCAGAAAGGGGAGTGGTCTCAAATCAACATAGAACTGTTTTTTGTCTTATAAAACCACCACATACTAAATTTGGTTCCATTTGCTTGATTAGTTCCCGAGTTATGCAGAATAGTGTATTTCCTTTGTATCGGAGCGCTCCCCCCCCCTTTCAAGGATGGGAAGGGGTCTCAAACCAACATAGAAACATTTTTTGTCTTAAAAAACCACCACATGCTAAATTTCGTTCCGTTTGCTTGATTAGTTCCCGAGTTATGCAGAATATTGTGTTTTATTTGTATGGGAGCCCCCCCTTTTATGACGGGGAGGGTTCTCAAGCTACCATAAAAACCTTTTTTGCCTTCAAAAACTCACACATGCTAAATTTGGTTTCTTTTGCTTGATTAGTTCTCGAGTTGTGTAGAAATTTGTGTTTCATTTGTATGGGAGCCCCCCTTTCCAGTGAAGGGAGGGATCTCAAACCATCATAAGATTATTCTCCGGCCCCAAAAATCTCTGCATACAAAATTTCACGCCGATCGGTCCTTCCGCTCGCGAGTTAAATCGTGACAAAGGAAACCCCAACTCATTTTTATTATATAGACTAGCTGAACCCGGTGCGTGCGCTGCTACGCTTGCAACTAAATGAAGGAAAATTTAATATAACTGGCACGTTTATGATTTTTCGAAATGATTTTTTTTTCTTGGCTAAGCAGGGGTTCAAACTTCTATCAAAACATGCGTCTTATCCGTGAAACACACGTTTTGTGTTTAAGTAAGCTGGATAATTCTCATTTTTGGTAGAAATTTGTGTTTCATTTGTATGGGAGCCCTCCTTCCAGGGGGGGTGGTTTCTCAAACCACCATACAATCATTGCCTTCAAAACCCCCACATTCCAAATTTGGTTCCATTTGCTTAATTAGTTCTCAAACCATCGCACTGGGCTAATCGCTTATAATAAAAATTTGAGTTTCATTTGTTTGAAGCCCCCCCCCCCCCTTCACAAAGGGTAGGGGTCTTGAGCTACCATAGAAACATTCTTGCCTTCAAAACCCCCCACATGTCAAATTTGATTCGATTTGCTTGATTAGTTCTTGGGTTATGAAGAAATGTGTGTCTCATTTGTATGAGAGCACCCCTTCCTGAGAGAGTAGGGGTCTCAAACAATGATAAGAACCTTCCCCAACCCCTAAAACCCCTTCATATAAATTTTCACGTTGGTCGGTTCAGAACTTCTCGAGTCTATATGGGTCTGACAGACAGACAGACAGACAGAAATTCATTTTTATGTATATAGAAATCTAGCCTCCAAAAACCCCCATATGTTAAAAAGGTTTCGTTCACTTGATTAGTTCTCGAGTTATGCAGAAATTTGCTTTTTATTTGTATGGGAGCCCCCCCTCATTTGAAGTGGGGAGGGGTGGTGAAATGCCATAGAAACATTTCTTTCCTCCAAAAACCTCAACATGCCAAATTTGGCATTTGCTTCATTGGCTCTCGAGTTATGTTAAAAATAATGTTTCATTTTCATGGAAGTCTCCCCTTCCAGAAGGAGGAGGAGTCTCAAACCACAATAGAAACATTTATTTCCTTCAAAAACTTCCACATGCCAAATTTGGTTCCATTTGTTAGGTTTGTTCTCAAGTTAGGCAGAAATTCGTGTTTCATTTGTATGAGAGACCCTCTTTCAGTAAGCGGAGGAGTCTCAAACCACAATAGAAACATTTATTTCTTTCAAAACTTCCACATGCCAAATTTGGTTCCATTTACTTGGTTAGTTCTCGAGTTAGGCAGAAATTTGTGTTGTTTTTGTATGGAAACCCCCCTCCCTCCCCCTTCTAGATAGCGGAGGAGTCTCAAACTTCCATAGAAACATTTTGTGCCTCCAAAAACCTCCACATGCCAAATTTGGTTCCATATGCTTGATTAGTTCTCGAGTTATGCACAAATTTGTGTTTCATTAGTATGAGAGCCCCCCTCTTACAGAGAGCGGAGGGGTCTCGAGTTACTTTAGAAACATTTCTTGCCTTCAAAAACCTCTACCTGTTAAATTTGGTTCCATTTACTTGATTAGTTCTAGAGTTATGTAGAAACTTGTGTTTCATTTGTATGGGAGCCCCGCCCCCCCTACCAGAGAGAGAGGAGGGGTCTCGAACTACCGTAGAAACATATATTGCCATTAAAATCCCCGCTAGCCAAATTTGGTTCCATTTGCTTTATTAGATCTAGAGTTATGAAGAAATTACAGTTTCATTTGTCTGACAGCACCCCTTCTAGGAGAGGGAGGGGTCTCAAACTACAATAGAAACATTTTTTGCCACCAGAAAACCCCACATGCCAAATTTGGTTCCATTTACTTGATTAGTTCTAGAGTTATGCAGAAACTTCTGTTTTGTTGTATGGGAGCCTCCCTATCTAGACAGGGGAGGGGTCTCAAACTACCATAGAAACATTTTTTGCCTCCAAAAACTTCCACATGCTAAATTTGGGTTCCTTTGCTTGATCAGTTCTCGAGTTATGCAGAAAAATGTGTTTCATTTGTATGGGGCCCCCTTTTCAGAAAAGGGAGGGGTCTCTTACTATCTTACAAACGTTCCCCGGCCTCAAAAACTCCTGCGTACAAATTTTCATGCCAAACGGTCCTTCCGCTCGCGAGTTAAATCGTGACAAAGAAACCCCAACTCATTTTTATTATATAGATTTGATAAAATATAATTCCATTAAATCTATAGTTTTAAAGATTTGTGCATATTTATTGAGTGGGTCATTCTACCCCACCAGTGCATTTTGTACTGTTCTCCCCTATGTGCAACGGTTGATTATTCGGGGCTCCTTTGACCTCTGACCCTTCGTTTTTCTATTTATTCCTACTATGTCTCATTCTACAGTGTGTCTCACAATAGGTGTCACCTTTTTTCAGTCTTGGTTTATTTCAGCTGGGTAATTTTAACAGCGCAGTGGATTATACTCATTTTGAGAGTCGTTTTTTGACAGCTCATCGCTGAAGATAAATAATCGATTCCGTTTGTTTATATTTATCAGCTACAAAACAGTAACAGTCATTTGCAAAAGCTCAGACCGTATCAGACATTCAATAGCCTTAAGCAGTTCGGAGTGAGTAAGCGTTAAATTTATTGTACCTTGAAACGGTTCAAGGAAACTGGAAATGACAATTTTCAACACAAAGGAGGTGCCAGACGAAATGAAGGAAAAGATCAAATGTGTAAGGGAGCGAATACAACGTAATCCGGCCGTATCTTAAAATTTCGATGAACAGGCTCTTCAGACATGATCTGGAATGCAAGCCGTATTAAAAACAACGGACGGGTTCACGAGTTGACGGAGCGTCAAAATCAAGCTAGGGTCAAAAGAAGCAGAAATCTTTTGGTTCGAGCCGGTGACTTCGAGATTTTATTCTTGGATGAAAAATTCTTCCTCCGTCTGGAAAGTCATAATCAACAAAATTACCGTGTGTATGGCAAATTTCTTGCCAATATTTCAAAAGATAAACTAGCTGTAGAACGCTATCAGAATGTATCGATAATCATGGTATGGGGCGCCGTTTCACGAAAAAGAAAACTTCCTCTTCTTTTCATTAAACCTTACGTAAAAATCAACTCTGAATATTACATCGAGCAGGTTTTAAGAACGATCCGCATCCTTATGTTTCAACGCTGACTAGGAACACGCCATATTGTTTCCAACAGGACTCAGCTCCAGCTCACAAGTCAAAGAAGACACAAGCGTGGTACGCGGAAAATTGGCCCGATTTTATCATAAGCGAAGGATGGCCTGCATCTTCACCGGTTCTCAATCCACTTGACTATTTTGTTTAGGGTTTTATGCTTCAACATATAGGCCCTACGAAAGGGATTACTTTAGATCGATTCAAGATACATTTGGTTGATATTTGTGACCGAATTCCCCAGCAAATCGTGCGTGCCGGCTGCGATGGGTTTACAAAACGTTTGCACAAAGTTATCAAAGAAAAAGGCGATAGATTCCAGTTGAATTAATATGGTTTATTTATTGATTTGGTTGATTTGTTTTGCTGTAATCCCATTTTGTTTGAGTGATACCTATTGTGAGACACCCTGTAAAGAAGAATCTATTTTCAATTTACCACCTGAATCTTTTTTAAATAATTACACCCACTGACATGTTACCTATGTAACAATACATTTGACTATCAAAAATTAATAATCACTTGAATTTCATAACAAATGGTTACAAATTTAAGGAAGTTTACGATTAAGCTAACTAACAATCTTTCTTTAAGTTTATTGTATTCAATTCGGTTTTCTGATTTCTGGGAACTTACTCAAGGCCTCGGAACAAGAGTAGAATTTTCAACCAAACTACAGTAGTTTGGAGATCGTGGCCATCTATGAAGGTGATGTTTCCGCAAAAATATTCGACTTAACTTAGGTTCTCTTAAGTTATTTGAATTGTATTTTTTTTGTGAGATTTTTCCACATTTCATTGCCTATTTACAACTATTTTATAAGGAACAGTAGAAGTTTGCAATATCCTAGTACATTTACTAGTGCAAATAAAAACAAAAATAAATGTGTTAATTGAATCTAAAGTTCAGTACAGCCGTGAAATTTTCTTTTGTCTTAACTTTTTCTAAATCATTTATGCTAAAAATTTCCACTGTTCCTTTAACAACTATAGAACGGGGATTCCCTAGGGGGTAGCCTAAGGCAGTCGAAGGATTTGTTGACTGGACAAGGGTTCATGGAGTCGCCAGTACCTTGTCATGCGAAGACACGCGGCCTTCTGGCCGTATTCTTCCGAAGGTCTTCACTTAGATCGGCTGACCCTGCTACAAGAAGCCATCACGTAGGCTATTCTCTCCGAACAACCTGCTGAGAATAGTCCTGCAGCCATAGGTAATCCTTGCACTGATGGAGGGTTCTTATTACACATCACATCACATCATTAACTGCAGAATTGAAACTAAAACCGATGGAAAAATTGTGGACTTCCTGCTTCTTAATCTATGAATATGCCCTCTCTCAACTAGCTCGACGGCTTAGTCCTAATTTCTTCCTGGCTCTTGAAAATATAGTGAATTTGTTTATTTTTTTGATTGAACCGAAGATCGGCTAAGGTATCAACAAGGCTAGTAACATCATACTTACAAATGAAATGCTTTGCAAGCCCAGACCAGCAGGCGGAAATTAGAACCGTTACTCACCTACTTGCAATTGTTTCAACTAAACCAAACACATACCGTCCGTCCATCAGCTGAAGCCAAACAGTTGGGAAAGTACAATCCCCTCGAGATTTACACAACAGAAACTTTGCTTCCATGCACACATAAGCACACAGCAGAGTGCAACGAAACGTTTTACGATGTGTTATTGTTGATCTTGAGCGAATTGCATCTGTACTAACCCAGGCCATCCCTGTTCCAGCGCACTTCCGCACTGCTTCACAAACCAGAAATTGGGTCCCGGACCGGCTGGCTGGCCCGCCTGTCGGAGTGAAGTGGATCAAATTAAAGAGCTTGAGGACAGAGCACTTGCAGAATGGATGGGATGTGTGTCTTTGGGAGTTCCGTTCCGTTTTTCGGGGGCGGTAGTAGAGCATTGTGGCCTTAGAATAATGTGGTGCTGATGGAAGAGAGCCAAACGAAAGCTAACCTCTGGGGAAATTCGAAACTTTCACAACTTTGAGACAGTTAGCTGAGCACATTGAAATGCTTCTCCTTGTGGGTCACGTAGTTCGTCGTTACCGGGCTGTGGCACTTGCTAATGGCTGCGGCAAGGGAAAGGGCAGGCGGAATATGGCAGCAATAGAGATTTGTTTTTATTCGGCGTGAGGGGCAAAGTTAAAACATTGTTCTTCTTCTTATTACTCTTCTTCTTCTGCTTGACATTCAATCTTTACAGTCATGTTTTTGTACATGTGTGGTCTCGAAATTTAAGGAAACTGGCTTGTTTCAATTGCTTCAGCACGAATCAATCTCGCCTTTCGTTCATTCCCGATGGTTTAATTGGGAACTTCCCCTCTTTGTTTTCGCTCGCCTGTTGGTTGGTTATCTGACTTGTCATTTGGTACAACGTCACTTGGTAGAAGGTCGTTTGGCACAAAGGCTATATAGCAGAACGGTCAATTACTATGATTTTGAACTATGTAAAAATGAGGGTCATTTCGAATAACGGACATTTGACCTAATTAATTGAATCTTTAGAAAACGGTCAATAGGGATTGTACTGTGCCACTATATATGATGTTAGAATGATTGGCAGAGTCGACTCTTGGTATCAGAGCTGGTAAATTTAACGTCTTTAATACGGCAATGTGGAAGGTGCAATAACTTTGGAATCCATTTTCTGGCCATATATTCAGAACAAACTGGTTGAAAAATTAATAAATGACATATGCGACTTTAATCTAAGGGAAAATCATCTTCTAATATTGACATAATATGGTCTTGTATCACCATTAAATCCAAGATTCAAAGGAATATACATGACGTGTTGAGTAAATTTGATTTTCAGAATATGGAGCATGCACAGCATGAGATGGTTACAACGTAAATATAAAATAATGTTAGACAATTCATACCATTTGAATACGGAATGTTGTATTATAATACTACATCATACACTAGAACTCATGAAACTGCGACTAAACTTTATCAAAGTTAACATAACGCAAACAGATACACGACTTCCATTTTACCATTTATTGTGTAAGAGACAACCTTTGTATGAATTAAGACTGCCATATGTTGAGAAAAAGCTCCTAAAATTTAACTTCTAAATAATGCTGTGTTGCAGTTCGTGTATTAATTTAAATTTTACTCAAATGCAACAGATGGAAAATAATCGATTAATCGATTAAAATTCATTTGTTATTGACCGAAAAACCTTCGATAAAGTGTCTGGCAAAATTGAGTTGCCGTCTACCAGAAATAATTTATAACTATGTTTGCATTACAATTCTTCTTGTGAGCACATTATTTGTTCCAATCAATACCAGAAGAAGTTCAATAAAAGTTAATATATATATTTTAAGTTTTAGAATTTTATTCATTTATATAAATGAATAGATACATCGGAAGAAACAGATGGATTTTGTCGAAACAGGCCTAAGTTGCCCTGAAAATGAGCGCTTTGTATTCCTCAGTTCTGTATGCATTTATGTGATAAATTAATAATAGGAATGATCTCACCAACTTTTGCAGATGCGTTTTGTTCCAGCTTGACTCTATGCTGCATACTGCATATATGATGTTCGTATCTTACTTTCGATTCTCCTTTTCTAAAACTTCGTTTTTGTTTTCTTGAGAAGTGTCACTTTTTACGAATGAACTTTTTGAGGTTATTGTTCTCCATGGTCGTCACCCAGAATTCAACACAATAAGCCGAGCTACAGCTGCGTGAGGATCAAGCGAGTGATAAACGAGAGCAGAGAACTGGTCTAAACCACAGCATCACTACATCTCATGAGAGCCGATGAGAATCTCTACACACTGTTCAGCGATCAGACAACTTCTTCACAAGTTGAAGTTCGCTTACAAATAATCGATGATTTGTGGGAGAAATTTAGTGAAACTTCTGTTGACCTAAGGTCACACAAAGATTTTGAGGATGAGGAGAAGTATTACGACAAGTTCCGAAGGATTATAAGCGAGCGTTACTACGAACGGAAGTCTCTTCTTAAGGACAAGGCAGAAGGAACTTCATGAAGCGGTTAACTTGGAGCAGTCCGTTCGTGATTCATCGATACAAGGTGCCTCCGATCACATTCGTTTGCCTTAGATAAATCTCCAGATGTTCAACGGAAAAATTGATAAATGATTAAGTTTCCGGGACTTGTTCACCTCGCTAATACATTGGAGAACTGACTTGCCAGAGGTTAGAGAAGTTTCATTATCTGCAGGGGTGTCTTCAGGGTGAGCCAAAGGGTCTGGATCGACTCTCTGAAGATAACCAGGGTGAATTACCAGATTGCTTGAGACATTCTGTGCAAGCGATACAACAATAACAAGTTGTTGAAGAAACAGCAAGTCCAAGTCTTTCTCAAGCTTCCGACACTGTCCAAGGAATCGGTAACCGAAATGCGAACTCTTGTGGAAGGATTTGATCGAATCGTCCAAACCCTTGATCAAATCATACAGCCAGCGGATTACAAAAAGATATCACCGAATTTCGTCGCAAGCGAATCCAAGTGCTAGATTCTCTGCCGCCACGACAGGTGGAAAACAAGGTTCTAAGCCAACATTCACTTCCACCTAAGCCCAGAGCGACAGCAGTGAAGACCAGTTACAATTCGGTGCAATCCATCGGAGGAAGATTCGCGGCTTGTAAGGACAACCATCTTCTATACCAATGTTCCGCATTCCAACAACTTTCCGTGGCGGACAGAGATGCACTTTGCCGAAACTGTTTCCGATCTGGACATCGGGCAGAGGATTGCCAATCCAAGTTTACCTGTCAGATTTGCAAGAAACGGCACCACACGCTAATCTGTTTCAAATCGGAGAAGAATAAACCTGCAATTGTTGTAGCGGTTGCTGGAAGCAGCCGTACTTCTAACTCCAAGGATTTCCAGGATTCCAACACTACCCATGTGGCCATCATGGCAACCACGGACGTTGCGGCATACAACGCTACCCAGAAGGTCTCGTCGAGAACTTTGCTTGCGACAGCGGTGATCGTCGTTGAGGATAACATCGGTGCAAAATTCAGCACACGGGTGCTCTTGGATTCAGGGTCGGAAAGATTATCCCAAAGGATGAAAGTCTCTAGGAAAAGAGTCGACGTTTCAATCCGTGGAATAGGACAAGGAACAGCCAAACCCAAGCAAATAATCCAAATGGTAGTACGCTCGCGAGTTTCGGATTTATCACGGGAAATGGAGTTCCTTTTGTTACCCAAGATCACTGTAGATTTACCCACAACCCCAATCAGCACGAAAGGGTGGACTATACCGGATGGTATCCAATGGGCGGATCCGACATTTTTCCAATCCAAGGAAGTCGACATTGTTTTGGACATAGAGGCTTTCTTCGAGTTCATCGAAACCGGACGAAGAATTTCGATCGGAACAGAGCTACCAAGTCTCACTGAATTGGTATTCGGATGGGTAGTCTTTGGTGGCTCGTCTTCTACCAAATCCTTTCAAATCGGCTGTCATTTCTCAGCCTCGTCCAAACTGATAGAGCGGTTCTGGTCATGGGAGGAGGTGGAATTTCCAAACTCCAAATATCCGGAGGAGTTCTAAGAGGCGCAGATGGCCGGTATACTGTTTCTCTACCCAAAAACGAAGACATTTTTTCCAAACTGGGCAAGTCGCTGGACATCGCATTCCGACGTTTTCTCGGAACGGAACGCAGGCTGGCAAGGGATGCCAATTTGCGTAGCCAATACGTCGCATTCATGGACGAATACCAAGCAGCAAGTCAAACGGTGTTATCTACCCCACCATCCGGTACTTAAGGAGGCCAGTACCACCACCAAGGTCAGAGTGGTCTTCGATGCTGCTTGCAAAACTTTGACCGGAATTTCTTTGAGTAACGCACTTCTGGTGGGGCCTGTTGTGCAGGAAGACTTGAGATCTATTATCCTACGGAGTCAGACGAAACAGATTCTACTCGTATTGGACGTAGAGAAAATGTTCCGACAAATCCTAACTACGCCAAAGGATAGACCTTTGCAGTCGATACTCTACCGATTCACACCCGAGGAGGAAGTTACCAGGCAGCCCCCTTCCTTGCAACTCACACGCTTCAGCAGTTGGCTAGTGATGAAGAATCCCGTTATCCGCTAGCAGCAAGGGCAATACTCGAAGACGTTTATATTGATACGGACTGTTACAGACGACGTAAACACGGATATTTCTCTCAGAATTCAACTGATGGATATTATGGAAAGTGGAGGTTTCAAGCTTAGAAAGTGGTCCTTCAATAAACTCGCAGTTTTTGGAGGCATTTCCGCAGAGAATTTGGCTATACAGGATAGTTTTGGCATTGATTTGGTTCCGGATCAGTACGTGAAAACGTTGGGCTTAACGTGGATTCCTGGTACCGATACACTTCGGTTCCAGTTCCAGATTCCCCCACAAGATTTGAATATCCCACTTACAAAACCTCGTATCCTATCGGTCATTGCCACACTCTTTGACCCTCTCGGCCTTACGACGGTGTTCACCAAGATCCTTATGCAGAAACTGTGGACACTGCAAGGCATGAATGGTAATCGCTTGCACTGGGATGAACCAGTTCCTTCAATGGTGGGTAGATCAGTCTGGCGGTAATTTCAGGAAAAACTACCACTCCTAAACTAAATACGGAACAATCGCTGTGCTGTTATCCTAAATGAAGTATTGGTTTAACTGGATTTCGCTGCCGCGGCGGCAAAAAAAACGCTGCAGTTTGGTGGAACCTTAAAGAAGCTTTCACGCGTTCGGTAAACATGGAATTTGTACATAGAACAAATGTCTCGTTTATTGTATGAAATATTCATAATGCTTTTTATCTGGTGAAATGCTTTCATTACACCTTGTTGTAAAATGCACGAAATAACCTTCGTGATGACCAGCCAATCGCTGTTTCCCTTTTATACCGAACTTATGCACGATGTTGTTTCTGCTGGTTTGGCGGAAATAATTTATCTATCTAAAAATAACAATCAAAGCGCTGTCGTGAGCTATAACTTCATGCTCATTAATCAAGATTGTTCTCATGAGTCAGCGTGGCCTAGTGAGATCAACTACGGATTTAGAATCGGCACTTTCCAAATATTCAGGTTCGAACTCCAAATATTCAGGTTGTCTGAAACAACAAAAAAAAAACGCTGGAAAATTCCACGTGCTTGCGCTTTTTTTGTTAATTACATTTTGAGTCGATAAAGTAGATCTGTCAGTCCTTCATGCAACCACCATTGCATTGTTTCCGTACAATGTACGAATTTTCTCTCTTTGACAACAAAAGCTTCGTGCTTTTGACAGTTACGCGTGCAATTAATTACGAATGTATCTTCATAAAAAGAACAAATCAGTTTCGTTGCTGAAAACAACGAATGGATTAGTGAGTATTACTTTCGATTTTGTAATATAAACTAAAATTAACTTTCAGTGGAGTTTGTCGAACGTTGAGTTGATCGAAAGTGGAAGTGGTTAAGTGATTTATTGGCAGCGTTTTATTTTGATAAGAATCGAATTGGATCGATACTGGTCACAGTGCAGTGAAGTGTGTTCCGATTTCCGCAACAGATAAGGATATTTTCCAAAATGACGAATGAGTTACGTAGTTTGGTGAAACGTGAACGTCAACTGCGGGGAAGGTACGAAACGTTTCTTGGCGAATTACGATGCAGCTAATGATGAGAAGCAAACAAAAATTCGCTTGCAATGCCTCGATTCGGTATACTGTGAGTTTTTTTTAAGGACGGCGGGAAACTGAACTGCTTTTGGATGAAATTGCAGTGGACGGATCACCAAAAGTGAAGCCAGAAGCAGAAGAAGAGCAACAAAAGAAGAATCTTCAAATTCTCAGCGATTTCGAGGATCGTTTCTTCCAATTAAAGGCAGATCTATTGACGAAGTTGGGGAAAGGTGCGTCTCAAATGTCAACAGAAGGTGGAAATTCAAGTCAGGGGTACCCAAAGGTGAAACTGCCATAAATCAAACTTCCGACGGTCAGTGGGGAGGTTCGTGACTGGATCATCTTCCGCGATAGTTTTTGCAGCTTGATTTACAGTAACTCTCAGCTGATGAAAATCGACAAATTTAGCTATCTGCGTTCAGCTCTATCTGGCGAAGCTCTACATGAAATAAACTCTGTAGAGCTCTCTGCAGCAAACTACAGTGTAGCGTGGACAGCTCTTCAACTACGCTACGAAAACAAAAAGCTTATTGTGAAAGCTCACATTGATGCTTTATTTTCAGTCGATGGCCTGAAGAAGGTGACTTATGACGGCCTCAACAATCTCATCAGCGAATTCGAGAAAAATCTTCAAATGCTCTATAAAATCGGTGAGAAGACAGCTGAATGGAGTACCCAGCTGGACTGTATTCTGCAACTTTGAGAAACTGGGAAACGTTCCTACCTACCAGAACCTCATCGGTGGCACCATCCAAGTCCAGCCACTCAGATCAGCGAACGTTTAGGCAAGGAGTTTGCCAAGCAATCTTCAAGTCAGTTGTTAAATGCATGTTCTGCAACGAAACGTGGCACTCTCCATTCCTGTGTGCCAGGTTTCAGAGGATGAAGGTTACTGAAAGGAATGAAGCTGTAACAAAGGCGAAACTGTGTCGAAACTGTCTCAATCCGGGGCACTATGCATGGGCTTGCGAGTGAGAATTATGTCGTCACTGCCATCAAAAACACCACTCCATGTTGCATGCCAGAGAAACCAGATCCTCCATTCCAAACTCCCAACCACGGTCACCGATGCAACCTCAACGACAGCAACAGCCACAATACAGTTCAGTTCGGCCAGCACAACAGACACACAATACCAACACAACTACCTCTACCAACTCGCAAAACACATACACCTGACCAACCACAGAACAAACAGCCACCACTAGCCAAAATCTTGTTTCATTGCCTGTAGTTCCTGCTCAAAACGTACTTCTGTCTACGGCGCTTGTCAAAATCTACGATCGATTTGGCAAGTCGATGATAGCGCCAGCATAGTTGGACTCTTGTTCCCAACATTGCCTCATGACCAAAAATTATCACTCGAATAAGCTATGTTTCCGAGAAAGTACGTCTTTGCTTTCGGTCCAAGGTATTGAGCCTTCTCAGTCGGTCTCCACGAAGTCTGTTACAGCGTTGCACAGTGGCACAAATCTGAAAAAAGACGGTCAAAAACATTTACACCCTTTTGTCATCATTTTTTCGAGTAGGTGTCTTGAGAAGAGTTGCTCAAAATGTTATTCCGCATCTTTTGAAGAAACACGCCTAACCTTTGATAAGGGCTTAACTACACTTTCGAATTCTAACTTTTTCCAACACCGAGATAACGGGTTGTTGTCTTCGACAAAGTTGTAGAGCAGGTAATTTTAAGAAAAGTTGCTCAAGGCACCAAGTTTCTAGAGCCTAAGATTAAAGAGATATAAACGGTTTTCTTTCAGCACTACCCTAAAACTGGTACAAAGATTTTTCTGGGTAACCTTCAGTATCAAACGCTGAAAATTTCAGAAGTACTAGTTCATTAGATAATCTTTCAAATATAATCGGTTTGAAACCACGCCAGCACCTGCCCAGCTTCCTTCAAGTTTGTTGAGCATTACGTCACATACTGTTGCTATTCATACCATTTCAAAATAAGGATTTACCAGGTACCCTTTAGTACCCAACGCTGAAAATTTCAGGATTACTAGTTCATAAGATACTCTTCCAAATAAAATTGGCTAATAACCTGTACTATTTCAAACTGACGTTTTACTAGGTACCCTTCAGTACCCAACGCTGAAAATTTCAGGAATAGTTTTTCATAAGATAATCTTTCAAATACAATCTGTTTTAGACCCCGCCAGGACCCGGCCACCCTTTTTGAGGCGGTTGATTATGACGTCACACAGACACTTTAATCACCATATATCTAAATGTGATCATCAAAGAGCTTTGTTGTGTTCATCATAAGTGTTTATTTTAATAATTTCTACAGTTTCTTAGAACATATTGAAATCCTCAAATTGGAACAAAGTACTAATTATCTAAAAAAAAACAGTTTTTAGGTGGTGCTGAAAGAAAACCATCTGTATCTCTTTAACTTTAGGCTCTAGAAACTTAGTATCTTCGGCAAATTACCTGCTCTACAACTTTGTTGAAGACAACAACACGTTATCTTGTTGCTGGAAAAAAGTTAGGATATGAAAGTGTAGTTAAGCCCTCATGAAAGGTTAGGCGTGTTTTTTCAAAAGATGCAGAATAACATTTTGAGCAACTCTTCTGAGGACACCGACTCAATAAAAAGATGACAAAAGGGTGAAGATGTTTTTGACCGTCTTTTTCAGATTTGTGCCACTGTGCGTTGGTGGGACCTAGATCCAGTACAGTTGAAAAGATGGTCTATCATGTTTTGCCAAAACTGACTGTGTCATTGCCAACTGCCGCCGTCGACTCGTCGAGATGGAAAATACCTCAGTCAATGGTATGTACCCACGTTTTCACGAACCCGGTCCCATAGATTTGATCATCGGAGCCGAGCAATTCATGGACTTGCTTTGTGATGAGCGACAGAAAGCGACGAATGATGGCCCAACTTTGCAGAATACTGTATTTGGATGGGCAGTTTCCGGCCGAGTTTCAGATATTCCGTTTCACAGCTAAGTATCTGTAGCCTATGTCGGATCAACGGCTGAAATCCACGATCAGCTCACCAGATTCTGGGAATTAGAGACCTGCAGAACCACTAGTATGCACTCAACAGAGAAATCAGCTTGTGAAGAAATCTTCGACAAGACTACAGTTCAGAATGAGAAGGGTCAATTTGTTATCAGCCTTTCAAAAAAAAAAAAAAGGAATTAATCAGCTTGGCGCGTCCAGATCGACCGCTATCAAACGATTCATCGAAATAGAACGACGTTTTGCATCAAATATTGCGCTGAAGGAGGAATAGGAATGTAGCGAATGGCCTTGCATCACAAAGATGATCGACGGTTTTTGAAAATCGTATGGAGAAACAACCCCAGTGAACCACTCAATACTTATCAACTAACGACGGTCACTTATGGTACAGCATCCGCGCCCTACCTGGCAACGAAATGTCTTCAGCGCCTATCGGAAAACTCACAGTCCACGTACCCTGCAGCTGCACGGGTGTTAAGAAAGGATTTTTATGTGGACGACATGCTTTCAGGTGTAGATAGTCTCCAGGAAGGCTACATAATAATTCAAGAGATGATTGCGCTACTACAATCCGCTGGATTCACTCTGAGGAAGTGGAATCCCAACTCGAATGAACTTTTAAAAACCGTTTCGGAAGACTTGAAGGATGGTCGATCAATTTTGGAGCTAGAATCGGCAAACTTTACAGTGAAAACGCTGGGGTTGATGTGGGAACCTGGCTCCGATCAGGTCAAATTCAACACACCGACTTGGAATTCGTCCTCAATCATCAACAAACATTCGGTGCTCTCAGATGTTTCCCGTCTGTTTGACCCACTCGGCCTCGTTGGACCAGTAATCGTTCAAGCAAAGATCTTCATCCAAGACCTCTGGCGGAAAGAATGCGGATGGGATGAGCCACTGGACGAAAATCTCCAAGAGTAATGGCGGGAGTATAGACGGAATCTTGCTGGTCTTGATACCTTGGCTATCCCTCGTTGGATCGAATTCAGTCGAAGTGTAGCTACTACCGAGCTTCATGGGTTCTGCGCCGCGTCTAACATGGCCTACGGTGCCTGTATCTATCTGCGCTCTGTATCGAAAACTGGTGAAGTCTCCTTACACCTATTGATCGCCAAATCTCGAGTGGCCCCTCTGAATAACCTAAAGAAAGCTGAAAGGCACGCGACTACCCCTCGGTTGGAACCAGGGATGCCAGATATTTTTTCAAATGTCTGTGATAAAAATTTGAAATGTCTGGGAATGTCTATAAAAGTCTGTAATTTTTTTTAGAAAATTAGACTTCTTTCAACGAAAAGACCTTATAAGAGAGCGAGTTATGTCATTATCGCTATTTGTGTGATTATGTAAACATGTCTGCATGCCCTTACACTATTGTTTCATATTTTTAAAGTGACACTGAAGCTTGAAGCATTCGCATAGATGACACCATTTTCCATAGTTCCCCCCCCCCCCGTGTAACCCTCTTTCCAGTTTTGTATTTTAAAAGCAAAATTTAGTTTTCATTTGATAAATTCAATAGACTTTTTTTCTGATTCAACAATAACCATTGTCTGGTGTGTACCATATTTTAATATGGTGTTATCATCCCTCATGATCATCAATATCATTATGGTCATATGAATGATTTTTGTATAGACTGCTTCTTCGGTTAGTCAGTGATTATCTCTTAAATTTCAGGGAAACTCTCTCCTGATCTTCTGCAAGGCTCTTTGCTTTATTCTGGGAAGTTTCCTCCTGAACTTCAGGCAAAATTCTTTATGAACTTTTTGGCAGTCACTCGTTATTTTCTTCGAAATTCACATTTAAGAACCCAACCTTACCTTCCAGAAGCTTTTGGTAATTTTTTTCCTGAACATAGCTACTTTCTAAACATCTGATAAGTCCCATCCTGAACTACGAAGAAAGTTTCTGCAAAACTTTGAAAAAGTACTCTTCAGAATTTTTTTGAAAATATTCCTAGAAGTTTCTTCCAGAACTTCTGAGAAGTTCTTTTCTGAACTGCCGAAATAATCTCTTCTGATCATCAGAGAGTATTGTCCTGAACTTTGGCGAAGTTTGTTACTGAATTTTTAAGAAATTCCTTATTGAACTACTGGAAAGATCCCTCTATACTTCTGGAAAGTTTCTTCCTGATTTAATCAAAAGAATCTACCATTACTTCTGAGATTTTGTGAACTTCGGGCAGTGCTCATTCGGAAATGCTGGAATGTTTGATTCGGAACTTTAGGGAAGCTTTCTAGGACTTCTGGGTAGTTCCAACTGAACTTTTGGTTTCTTTTCAACTTCTGAGAAGTCCTCTTGTAAACTTCTGAGAAGTTCTTCACTGATTTTTTTGAAAAATTCCTTCTTGACCCTACAGGTAGTGCCCTCTCTGGTAGGTTTCTTCCTGAAATTCGGGGAAGTTTTTTCCTGAGCTTATTCTTTCCAAACTTCTGATTGGTCCCATCCGGCACTGCGAGGAAAATTTTATTCCAAAATTTTTAGGAAAATTGCCTTAAATTTCTTCTTGAAGTTTCTTTCTGGACTTTTGAGAAGTCGTCTTCTGAACTTTTGGGAAGTTTTCTCCAGAACTTTGGGGAAGTTTGATCCGGAACTATTGGGAAATTCGTCATCAAATTAGAAGGAAGTACCCCCAATGTTCTTGGAATGTTTCATTCTTTTCTCCCTAAAGAATTTTGAGAAATCTTTATTCTGAAATGCAGAATGTTTTCCTCTGAGCTTTGGAAAATCTGCCAAGCACTTCTTGTAAGTTCTAACTAACATTTCGGGAAGTTATTTCCGAATTTGAGAGAAGTTCTTTCGTCAATATCTATAACGCATCGTCCTGAGGATTTTTTTCCAGATTTTTTGAGAAATTATAGATAGTGTCCTTCTTGGTTAGCTCCGTCTGAATTTTGGGAAGTTTTTTTATGAACTTCTGGGAAGTTCAATCTTCAATTTCTGAGAAGAACTCCAAAACCTCTGAACAATACCAAACTTCAGAGAAATCCTCTCCCTCCACTTCTTCCTGAAGCTCTGATAAATCCTCTCCTGATTCTTGAGGAAGTTCTGGCTTGAAATTCTGGTAAGTAAGATCTTGAACTTTGATAATGAATTTTTGAAGGTTCTTCTTGCATGGACTGCTTGCTCCCAATACTTCTGAGAAGTTTCTACCTGACCATAGAAGAATTTTTTTTTCGAGGAAATCTCTAAGTTTCTCAAATATGATTTGTATTGTTGTATTTTCGTTGTGACTTAATAGCAAAAACCAATATTACCATCGTTTTGACAGAATTTTTCGCACAGGTTTGAACACGCGTGGGATTGAACACTACCATAAGTAGGGACTCCATGTTACACTCGGAAAGGGCCTATACAATACTTATCTCCGGGCCCATTGTGTCTTGTAGTAGCCCACCGCCTTCGTTTCTTCGAGGTTTTCTACTTTAAATGATACCTACGATATTTTAAAACATTTCAACAGAGCTTCTTACAGTATCTACTATACTGCGTTTAAATACAATACTGCGTTTAAATATTATACTGCGTTTAAATACTATACTGCGTAATGCGTACGTTTTAAATCCGAACTTCATAGATTACCTTTATTTGAAATATATAAAATATTTCGAATGTCTGTAAAAGTCTGCAACATAAATAAAATGTCTGCTAAATGTCTGCATCGTTAAAAAGTCTTCAATAACAATGAAAAGTCTGCAAATTTACAGACATGTCTGTGAATATGGCATCCCTGGTTGGAACTCTCATCGGCACTCTTTGCTCGCGCACTTGTACGAGAAAGTCAGTAACGCATTGCATCTAAAGGCGCATCCATTTTTTTTTGACAGATTCGATGATAGTGAAATGTTGGCTGTTCTGTTCGAACGCACGTCGAGAAAACCGAAATACTCGACGAATCGGTGTCGTAACATCCAAGGAGATTGACTCTATCCTTAAAATATTAATACGGGTCTCTCAAAGGGAAAGCTTCTCGCAAAAAGTTTCGAATCTGGCCAGAAAACGAGCGATACGAGACTCATCAAAAGTCAACAGGTTGTACCCTGAACTGATGGAAGGTGTCTGAAATACGTGCGAGAACATATATATTTTAATTTTTGGAATTTTAGTCATTTATATGAATGAATATATACATCGGAAGGAACAGATGAATTTTGTCAAACTATGTATGACAAAAATTATGGTTAACGATCTTATGTACCCATTGTTCGTCTGGTAAGGTCTTCGAAAATCTTAATCAATATGGTTTAAACTTTATCTAGGTATTATTCGATTAAAGTTGAATGAACCATAATCATTATGGTGTGAACAATATACCTTATTTTATAAGGTCATCGTATGGTTGTGAATCACGCGCGACACTGGTTTCACTTAAATCAGAAATGTTTCAAACATCCCGTAAATGAGATTATGCCAAATGACCGTTATGTCCATATGACTTTTATGCAAAAACAATTTGATACGAAATCGCCCCTTATCCCCAAAACAAGGGACAGCATTATGACGTAGAACCTCCGCACTCTCTCGCACACATACTAGTGAGTCCCGATGGACACGGGTAAAAACTGCAGCTGCACAATGTTGACGCTATAATGTGTCATTTGAAATGTACGATGACAGTTCTCCCTTAGGACTGTCAGCATCCCTTAACAAATGCGTGTTTGGTTGGTAATTTATATTGCTCTTGACTGCTGGTGCACCTGTGGTCGTTTTACAATTATTCATAACCAGTGGCAAATGTTTGACTCCGATCATCTCTAAAATGAAGCAAATAAGGGACCAATGCCTTTCAAGGAACACACCGGACGTGAGAAAGGGATGCCTCCCAAACGTCTTTAATCCGAACCCATATCCAATTTATGCTTGCTGGAAGCAAGGCGATAACCCAAGTACTACCGCTACGACACTCTTCCTAAGCGCTCGAGTGTATATCCTTTATGTGAACCAAGGGGAATGAATCACCCCAAGCGACCAGGTTGACGATGAACTGCTTCCCGGAGGATGGGAATGGAAGCAGAAAAAAAAACGGAACCTTTCGCACCGCTTGAAATTAGTTCTTCAGGGTGTTTAATGGATACTTGTGTCAAGTATCGCTCTCACCCCTTTCTGTCGGTGGTCTCCGTCTATGTACACCGAAAGCCGTGGCTTAAAAAAGCACTTGTGGTACTTAGTCGGTTTGTTAAGAGTGGATGATAAAAAAAAATACTACCGTTCCAGTTGAGAATCCACGGGCGATAAGGGAGCGCAGAAAGATGAAATGAAAAAGTTGCAGGGAAGACCCAAAGAGATAAGCACAGTGGCGTGTTAAGGAGGGGTTTCAGTTTAAATAAAGCGAATTCATTGAATGAATGGTTTTAAGTCTAGTTCCACTACACGCAATTCGTAATCCCGTCTTGAGGTAACATTGGAGCTCAAACGTTTGTCCTTTGAAAATTAGATGGGATTTGAATTCGTTGACATTTACGTGAGAGGTTTTGATGCAAATGCTAATCTAATGGTATGCTGCCTAAAATAAAGTGAACTTTATATTAATTGCTTCAATTCATGACTGGTTCTAATGAGAGCAGGGTAGATAATCACTTTATACCACCACCACTGTGCTAAATGCTCATCTCTCCCACATGCTTATGGATGGTGAACTAGTAGTGTTGCTTTCACAATATCTGTGAGAAAAATAAGGGCCAGTGTTAGCAAACTTCATTGCACTGCAATGTATGGAGGTAGGGATGTCAGTTAATCGTTCGATCAATTAAAATAATCGCGTATCAAAAATCGCATAGCAACAATTGCAATGGTGTGATTTTATAAAAGCAAATGTATGCTGTATGATGTATGATATGTACTACCACCCATTGTAGCACGGAAACTAATTCCGACAGCAATGCACACTGGGCCAGAATGGAAAATTAGCAGGAATAAATTATTTTCACCAAGAAGATGCAACTTTAGAACAAAACTGTCTTCGGCAAAGTTGCAGCTTATAATTAGGGCTTAAATGATATCAGTTTCAGATAGGGTGGTCCTTGAATATATTGAAATAAAAATTCTATCTTTCACATTTCTTGACATAGAGCAATAAAATGCTGCACAAAGTTGTTCCTTATTAAATTTAAAGCAACTTTGTCCCAGGAACCATAGTCGTTGGTCTATTGTGTCATTAGTTATGATCATTTTAACGCTTAAGAGTAGGGTGGCCCTGAAAAAATTAGTATTTTTCGCCTAACTTTTTCATTTTAAGTTTTATGAAAACGGTGTTTTCAGCAAACTTTTAGAACTTGTTTAAATACACACTTTGATGAAGAAAAAACGTAATTTTAAACATTTGTTCAAAGATATATGTGATTTTGATCCAAAAATTACGATTTTTTCAAATAACATTATTTTTTAAAGGGGGAAAAACGGGGATGCAAATACAATTGCATATGAATGGCAAAGACAAGAAGTCTCTTCTGTTTATAAATACTCAGGAGAATTTGGAAGAATTTGAGGTTAAATGGTATCATGAATGTATGTCTTTTTTTAAATAAAATTCTTGATTTTTGTTAAATGTTGATGGCAATGGCGAATAAATCACCATATTTTAATAAAAAACTAATAATTGGAATGTGTTCAGTTTTAGTTGATAAATTTGCTGATAGGCATTCATTTTGCCAATGTAAAAATATGAAAATATTATTCAAATACCTATCATGAAGGTTAATTTGTCGGACGAGGAAGAAAATATTGAGGAAGAAATTATTGACCATGAAAATATAATTTTAGCAACACACTGTTTTTGACAAAGTGAATGGTTTAAGAAGCTTTATTTTGATAAAATTTGTAGTTAAAGTGGTCTTTTAATATACAGAGATTTTAGAGATGTCTTTCTTTATCTATCAGTAATATATCATGTTTGTCAATAACAGATAATCGATGCTGTTTCTTGAAACTTGTTTTTTCTATATAGACTGAGAGGATGTAATGTTAGCCCAGCTCTTTTATTCGGCCTATGCACCGAATATGTCATTTATTTAGCGACAAACAACAAAATTATGCTTTTATTATGATGACCGATTTTATTCGTCGGCATTTAATAAAAAAAACAATCGAATGGGACGAAGTTGCATCCATGAGTAGACCCAATTTGATGCTTGTAAACCGACATAACATCCACAACCCCCGAATGTTTCTGTCATTTTATATTGAGTTGTATATTCTTTCATGATACATACTACAGTTAGTCTTATTAAACGTTTCGAAGCGCTTCCGGCTGAAAAACTTTATGAGTTTTAATAAAAAAAAATGTAATCGATCGTTGCATATTGGGCTGAGCTAAGGAACACATACCCTATCAAGTATATTTAATTCATTAAAAGAAATTACATTAGACTGTTCATTAGTGCATGTGCTTTTTTTGGCAAATTGATTTCTCTTGTTTTGTCATTTTATTTTGACATCATGAAATGACTGGATCGGATGTGATCAACAGTCGCTCAAATACATCCTCTAGATTAGCTTCAGGACTGAACTGTCTTGCATGATGCTCCCGAAAATTTCGTGTACATTTGTTTCTAGTCTCTTGCGCTTCTTCGCTTAGCATACCGATTGGCGAAATGGCATGTTCAATGTGTGGCATGTGGCAATGGCATGTGTGTTTATTATAAAAATGAACACATTCCAAATATTAGTTTTTTATACATTTAATTGTTATATTATGTATTCTCCGTGCGAGGAACAACGATTATGATTTAGAAGGAGATGTTCGCTCATCACCATGAGGCACCAAGAGTGAACAACAATGTTTTTGGCTAGAATGAAAGATGTGAAGAGAAAGTGTTGAAAGGTCCGTCAGAGTGCGGCAGGTAGGAAAATTAACAGATGTTTTTGAAAATTGAGCGAAAGGGCATGTATCCAATGGTACTCGAACCATGGACGTCAATCTTTGCCTAACATCCCACTGCGGGGTAGGTTGTAGCGACGGAACAAGTCCGCCACTTCAACAGGCAAAAATTGACGCATGGAAAGACGCTCATGTGCCACTGTGGCTTGTATAGTTTATTCTTAGCGATCTATTGTGGGCACTCTGTTTACTGATGCGCACATGGGAGAGGAACTCTCTCCTTTTTTGGGTTTGTTTTGATTCGCACCGACTGACGATCACTAAAGTTTTTGCGTCAATTTTTGCCTGTTGAAGTGGCGGACTTGTTCCGTCGCTACAACCTACCCCGCAGTGGGATGTTAGGCAAAGATTGACGTCCATGGTTCGAGTACCATTGGATACATGCCCTTTCGCTCAATTTTCAAAAACATCTGTTAATTTTCCTACCTGCCGCACTCTGACGGACCTTTCAACACTTTCTCTTCACATCTTTCATTCTAGCCAAAAATATTGTTATTCACTCTTGGTGCCTCATGGTGATGAGCGAACATCTCCTTCTAAATCATTAGTTTTTTATTAAAATATGGTGATTTATTCGCCATTGCCATCAACATTTAACAAAAATCAAGAATTTTGTTTAAAAAAAGACATACATTCATGATACCATTTAACCTCAAATTCTTCCAAATTCTCCTGAGTTTTTATAAACAGAAGAGACTTCTTGTCTTTGCCATTCATATGCAATTGTATTTGCATCCCCGTTTTTCCCCCTTTAAAAAATAATGTTATTTGAAAAAATCGTAATTTTTGGACTAAAATCACGATATCTTTTGAACAAATGTTTAAAATTACGTTTTTTCTTCATCAAAGTGTGTATTTAAACAAGTTCTAAAAGTTTGCTGAAAACACCGTTTTCATAAAACTTAAAATGAAAAAGTTAGGCGAAAAATACTATTTTTTTCAGGGCCACCCTACTCTTAAGCGTTAAAATGATCATAACTAATGGCACAAAAGACCTACGACTATGGTTCCTGGGACAAGATTGCTTTAAATTTAATTAAGGAACAACTTTGTGGCAGCATTGTATTGCTCTCATGTCAGAAATGTGAAGGATAGAATTTTTATTTCAATATATTCAAGGACCACCCTATCTGAAACGTCGATATCATTTAAGCTCTAATTATAAGCTGCAACTTTGCCGAAGACAGTTTTGTCTCTAAAGTTGCATCTTCTTTGATGAAAATAATTTATTCCTGCTAATTTTCCATTCTGGCCCAGTGTGCAATGGGCTCTCCTCGCTGTTAGACTTGATCAAGCTTTAATAACCACCGATTCTCCTAATCATGCCATTGTATGAAGGGCAAAAATGGGGTGGATCGATAGGCAACATCACTTATACGTTTCCACAGGTATATAAAGAATCTCCTTCCAACAACAAGATTGAACAATTGGTCAAAAGAGCAAGCCATTCTATTCACAAACTGTTAGCAATGGGGAGTTGGCATTTGCACTCTCCCCATCCAGAGTGCTTCAATCGGGTGCCCTGATGGTCCCTCTCGTTTCCATGAAATATTTATATAATAGTGTATATGTATATTGATGTACATGAAAAATTCTACAAGCATTCGTATCTATAATATATATGATCTTCATTCGATTGATCCTGTAATGCAAGAAATATTGTTAAGTGTTTAAGTGTTCTGTAGTTCCGTGCTTAAGCACGTTTTCGTTCGTTTTCAGCGATAGCAGTAATTCACCAACATCTTGTTTTGAGGTATCCTGAAAAAGTTTGTTAAATCTATTAATATTTTACAAAACTATTGCTGCTGACTTAGGAAGACAGGAAAGATTTAATTAAGGCCTGTACTTGAAAAAAAAGGACCATACAAAAGTGTTTGCCAAAAATTTATTTAAAGTCGGATTTTCTAGAAACTTTAAGGGAATGAACTAATACATTTACTAATACATAATGTTTCGGCATAATTGCTTCGATTTCCTTTCAATCGCTGAAAGCCCGCACCTTTCCCTTAAGACCCCTCATTACATTTTGTGCAATGGTAGAGCCGACCTTTTCGGTCACTTTCATCAATTCTTTCTTCAACTGCAGCTCGTTCTTAAACGCCTTGGACGATTTTCGAACTTTGGCATTCATTATGGCCCAAAATCTTTCCACCGGACGAATCTCGGGCGGCCTTTGGTACAAAAAACAACGTTATTGTCTCTGTACCAATCCAACGTATATCGCGCGTAATGGCATGATGCCAGGTCCGGCCAAAAAAATGTCTCGCCTCTGTGGGACCGCAAGAAGAGCAACAAACGCGGAGGCACTCGGTGCGGTAAATTTGGCTGTTGAGGATACCCGTTTTGATGTACGGTTTACTCAGTGTACCGCATTGGCATATGGCCTGCCAGAGCAAATATTTTTTGGCGAATTTGTCCACTTTCTTCTTATGTCTTCCGGATAATCAAACCGTTATTTGGCAATGTAGAACTCCAGCCCCGGTATCTGCTTTGCGTCTGCCTTGATGGATTGTAAAAATAATGTAGCATGCTCTAAGTGTAGTGAAAGTCACACGACATCTGAATGCACATCAACTGCTTTGAAATGTATTAATTGTAAAAAAACGAATAACGAACGTAAAACGAACTTGGACGTAAACCACGGCGCGTTTACTTATGAATGTGAAATTTTCAAGCGATTGTATGAACGAAAAAAAAACAGCCGGCATTTCAATGAATAGCAGCCAAGTTTCAGTAGCAATGTGAGTAAATTCGATATTTTGTACTTCAATATTGCCGGGTTGTCTACAAACTACGTAGAATTGCGTCAGATTGTAGAGGAAAAACGTCCATATTTAGTCTTTTTATCAGAAACGCATATAGTTGACATGCAAGCATTTATTCAATATAGTATTCCGGGATATAATATGGCTGCTTGTTTATCACATTCTAGACACACTGGCGGTGTTGCTATTTATGCTAAGGAATCAGTTCAGTTCAAGCTTCAATTGAACGAAGTTTGTGACGGCAATTGGTTTTTAAGCATTGCAGTTGTTCGAGGCATGCAGATCGGTAATTATGGTGTATTGTATCATTCTCCCAGTTCTAGTGACCAGCGATTTATTGAAATTTTGCAAAACTGGTATGAGATTTTTGTAGATTCTAGTAAACTAAACGTGCTTGTGGGTGATTTTAATATAAATTATTGTGACATTAATAATTCGAAGCATTTGAAACGATTAGCAGACTTCTATAATTTAAAACAATTGGTTAATGAATATACGCGTATTTCCAGCCACAGTCAAACTTTGATTGACCATGTGTACTGTAATTTGGATTCGGTGTGTGCTATTATAAACTCGGACTTGAAAGTAACCGATCATGAAACCATTATTATTAACGTTGAAGATAATAGTAGTGGTGACAGTGATTATGTGAAATTGAAATGTTGGAAAAAGTATTCGAAACAAGCTATTTCAAGACTTGTCGAAAGAAGTGTGGATTTTCAAACAACTACCGGTTCTCTAGATCAGAAATCAGCTGTTTTAACAGACGTCTTAAAAACATGTACCAATAAACTAGTCGAAAATAAATTTGTTTTAGTAAAGAACTCGAACAGCTGGTACAATTTGGATCTTTTGCGTCTTAAACATAAAAGAGACAAGCTGTACAAGAAATGGCGTAGAACTAATAGGCATATCTTTTGAATAGGTACAAAGACGCGCGTAACAAATATTCGCAATGCGTCAAACAAACTCGTTGTGAATATATTCAGAGGAAAATTGATTTGCATCAAAACAACAGCAAAGATTTATGGAAAATTTTGAAATCTTTGTTAAAACCAAGTAATTGCAAACCGCGATCCATAACTTTCAATGGCACATTAGAACAGTCAGAGGACATCATCGCATGTAGATTTAATGAATATTTCGTTGATAGTATATTGTCAATTAATCAATCCATTGATCTAGTAGATGAGCCAGACGAAATAAAACAGCCGGTTAATATTAACTGTAGTTTTGAAAGTTTTCACCGAATAACGTTAGATGATCTAAAATCTATTTGTTTTTCTTTGAACAAAACGGCTGGAGTAGATAACGTAAATGCAAGAATAGTACAAGATTGCTTTAATGTCATCGGAAACAACCTGCTGGACCTGATTAATGAATCGCTGCAAACTGGGCACGTGCCACAAGTTTGGAAAGAATCTTTAGTTATTCCCATTCAAAAAGTCGCTGGAACGATTAAAGCCGAAGAGTTTCGTCCTATTAACATGTTGCACACACATGTGCACACATGTTGCAGAGAAAATTTTGGAACTTGTTGTCAAAGGCCAGCTGTTAACGTATTTAAATAGTAATAATTTGATTGCACCGGAACAATCGGGATATCGCGAAGGTCATTCTTGTGAAACAGCGTTAAATTTAGTTTTAGTAAAATGGAAAGAAAATGTAGAGCGTAAAGATGCGATTGTTGCTGTTTTTTTTGATCTGAAACGCGCTTTTGAAACGATTTCTCGGCCCTTGTTGTTAAAATCAATCAAGCGCTTTGGATTTTCGGGTTCTGCATACAAATGGTTCGAAAGCTATTTGTCTGACAGAACTCAACGGACGGCTTTTAATGATTCTGTTTCGAGCTCTGTGGAGAACAGCCTTGGCGTACCACAAGGGAGTGTATTAGGGCCCATTTGATTCATTCTATATATTAATGACATGCGACGAGTCTTACGATTTTGTGATATTAATATTTTTGCTGATGATACCGGGTTGTTCATTGCAGCTAAAAGCCTTGAAGAGGCCGTTTCACATTTGAATGCAGATTTACGTTCTCTAAGTAGATGGTTAAAGTACAAACAATTAAAATTGAACATAAGTAAAACTAAATTCATGGCAATTTCGCGGAATCGAGTAATTGAAGACGTCTCTGTTAAAATTGATGATGAGACAATCGATCGCTTTCGAGAGATTAAATATCTTGGCGTGATTATTGGTGATAGATTAAAATTTGACTCTCACATTGACGATGTCATCAAGAAAATAGCCAAGAAGTACGGTATTCTCTGCCGATTGAAAAACGATTTAACTATTGCTAGTAAAATACAATTGTACAAATCTATCATCTCTCCTCACATTGAATTTTGCCCTTCCATTTTGTTTTTAGCTAATCAAACACAAATATCGAGATTACAGCGTTTGCAAAATAAGATAATGCGGTTGATCTTGAGATGAAACAGGTTCACTTCCTCCTGATTTTTGTTAGATGCCCTACAGTGGCTATCGGTGAAGCAGAGAGTTGTGTATTTGACTATGGTGTTCATTTTTAAAGTAATAAACGGTTTACTGCCTCGATATTTGTGTAATCGAATTGAAAGAGGAAGTGATATTCATAGATATAACACTAGAAACGCGGATGATGTTAGAACACCATATTTTTTGTACGGAGCTTCACAAAATTCGTTGTTTTTTAAAGGTATAAATGTTTTCAATTCGATGCCTATACACATCAAACGTACAGCAACACTAACAGATTTTAGGAGACAATGAATTTCACACGTCAAAGCTGTCTTTTGATCAGCGAGTCGGTTAACTTTTTACTCTTGAATAATTTTTGTATCTTGACGATGTTATTACAACGGATATTTTTGTATGGTTTATTGTTAAATGTTTTATATTTGTCATGGGGCACAAACAAACTATATTTTCGCCTCGATGATGATGATGGATTTAAAGTTTTTATTTTGTTATTGTAATTTAAAGTAGTTTTAATTTTTTGTGTAGTTTGCAAAAGTTTGAGCCTCGCGCGCGGTATACAGGCATAAAGGTCTTCTTTTTGAATTTACACAAAAATATTGGCCTTTGATGCTTGAGAAGATGCCATGAAATAGTAGTGGGTTGTCTGGCTGATTGTAGGGGAATTCTTTGTCAGTTCTGTTGTGATTGAAAGTAAAAGTTTGACTAGGGCCGGTCCAGGATTTTCTCGGTTTGGAAATATTCTCGATTTCCCTTATTGGGGATATCCTTGGTCAGCCCAAAACTAAGGTGGCGGTTCCATTAGTGTTGAAACCTCACTCGGTAGCGGGCAAGATCGGATATTGGATTGTATTTTGATAATGTCCTTATACAGAATTCTGTGATTTGAATTGTAATAGAATTTTCTGATCGCTGGGTTTATTTGCGAACATTTGTGGTTGACATCAATAGCTTTTCACAATTATATCGCTGTAAAGCAAATGAACAGTTTTGGAAGAAGTTTATATCTGTAAATACAATCAGTTCGTTTTTGGTTTTGCATAACTGGTTGAATTGTTTTAAATAAATTATCTAATAGATAAATCGTCTAGCTCAAACCTTTGTAGGGGTAAGTGGCGGGACCATCATCATCATCATCATCATCATCATAATGTAGATTTCGTCATCCATAACCATATACATCGGTTTTGTTAACCACTCTCGATACAGCTTCCTTCCGCGAGATTTGGCCACCGTGCTTTGTTGATCACGCCGGTTTGCTGAACGAACCAGGCGGAACAGTTTGCCGTCAGAGTCGCGATACGAAAGGTTCAGATTATACTTGAAATAATACAACACCTTCCGCGCCTCCACAGGGTCAGCTGTCTTCGATTTTCTTCCACTTCCAGCCCGAGACACAGTTGTATGGGTGATTCCCAGTTGTCTTCGATACATCTAATGGTCGCAGTTGGATTTTCCATGACGGCAAGCAAACTTCTCTGGCGATTTTCTTCTTGTTTGATGACATTTCAATATCCACTGAACCGATTGTAAACAATTCACTCTAGACTAGTTATACCAAGATTTTCATCAATGTTAATTCACGGACAAAAAAGATACGCAAGGATAAAAATGGTGCATTTTTTTTCGAGTATTGGCCTTAAAAGGGAGCTAAAGACAAATGCACATAGAAAACAGTAAGTAGTGTTTAAATCATTTTGAAGTAAAATCAATAAAACATTTTTATCAAATATAATTATATTTGTGAGTTTTGAGTTATGAGAGTTATGACAAAAACTGAACAGTAAAATCAAACACTGACCAAATGGCACTCAGATCAGCTCAGAAAAATACATTCAGTTATTAGTGAAAAAGCCTACCAAAGATTCCGTTGTATCTTCTTGTCTTCAGGGAACTAAATACTTCTTAATCATAAGAGAAAAAGTCAGATGATAGGACATATAAGATCTAATAATTAAAACTATACATAACTTATAAGGTAAAATATATAAAATTATTTTTTGTTAATATATAAATCACGAAAACACAAGTTATGATAAAAAATGGTAAAAATAGTGATAGCGATGAATGGTAAGAAAATGAATTAACAATGTCATATAAGATAATATCTGGATGGTTATATGATGATGATGATGATGATGATGACGATGAATACTACCATCTATTGTACCAAGGTAACTTTACATGGCAGTGGAATAATCTGAACAACGATTTGATCAGGCTACTATTTATTGTGATCATCAAGCTCCTGAGTCAAGGGCTAAAAACGTTTGAGCGGACCCGTAAGCAGAGACACTTACGCGAAATCCGCGAATATAGGGAAGAGAATCTCCTTCCAAAAGCAAGTTCACACTTACAGCATTAGAATCGAGCCCTCGATTGACAGAATAAACCCAATAGATGGGGTCGAAGAGCCCGCCTTCGTTCCGCGAAATGTTGACAATAGAGAGGAGGCAGTCCCATGCTCCCTATCCAAATCGTTTCACTTGGGTGCCCTGATGGTCCCTCCCTTTTCCCGTTATATATTATATCGATATGATGATATTCAGTATATTTTGTAGTGGTCATTTGATTGCTTACCTTGTGTTAGAAAATTTGGCAGAAAGCAAAATTGGTTAGGGTTACCATTTTTACTGCTCTGTGTTGTCTCGATGTTACTGCATTTAAAAGAAAAAGAGTTGACTTTAGGATAGCTATATGATATTGCTCGTGGTCATAGGATAGGGAAGCGAACAGAAAGGAAAAGGATTAGTGATTGGTAACACGCTATGCACATGTGAAATTTTCATGGTGATATTCTCACAACGGCCGTTCAGAATGGTTCGACGGATGCATTCCCGTTGAGTTTCCGTTCGTTTACTCAATTCCATCATTTTTGGTTATAGAATACAAGAAACGTTTTACAACGTGTTTCATTTGGGAATAACAGGGCAATGATCTCCCATCGCATCTTCAAGTGATCATTACAAGCTATGGTTCAGGCGCTTTTGAACGTTGATGGATAAGCCGATTCACACATGAAATCTGCCGCGACCGACTCGACAGAACGCGCCCATACCCCTTTCTGAACCGAAGGGCAGGGATAAGATAATATCTGGATGGTTAAATCGATTGAAACATATAAACAACGCGATATATGTAAGAACTAAAGGAGAATGCGCATCAGCAAAAATAGTTGTACAAGGTGCGGCAGGAAATAATGCGAAAATTTGTTCTATTTCTTTCAAATCCCACTTTCAACTAATTCAAGCAATGATATCAACATTTTCGAGTGCAGTTATCTTATAAAGTCCTTTAAATCAATTTATTCAATGTGTCCTCCATTTTTATTAATAACATCCTCGAGCTGACGCCAGAAGCCAGAGCATGCCTTTCGGACCTAGTCCTCCGACATTGACTGACATGTGCGTGTTAGGGTTGCCTTCAGGGTTTTTACACTAGGGTGTGATGTTTTGCAGACTTGTACTTCAACATATGCCCAAATCGAATGATCCAACGGATTGAGATCTGGACTGCTAGGGCGCCACAAAACCTTCGGCCAAAACTTCATGTTATCGTTCAACCATGGTTGGGTTCGATTGGACGTGTAACACGGTGCTTCATCCTGCTGTAGGACAACGTTTTGGTCCTCGGAGAAGTTGGCCTTCACCCAGGGAAGCACTTGGTCCTTTAAAATACCGATATACACTTCGGTATTGATTTTAACTCCAGCATCAATGAAAACAGGCGGCATTTTCAAACCGTTGGACGCCACCAAGCCAAACATCATGACACCAGCCGGATGTTTGGTTTGAAATTTGAATTTTCCGGAACGTTCTCCATTTTCTGCGGTGAATTGAACCGGTCACAGTATCGATGCTGGAAAGCTTCTCGTCGGAGAACAGGATTATCATTTTTTCCTTCTTCAACAAGGAATGCAATCTCTTGGAACGAGTCACTCGTAGTTCCTTAACCCGGTCCGTAATCAAGTGGCGTTTCACTCTGGCTCTGGAAGATGCTTGTAGGTCTTCTTTGATGGATTTCTCCAAAATATTGGCTTCCTTTGCCAGTTTTCTTATGGAACGCAATTTTTTCAAGGAGTGATTTGATCACGTTCGGCGTGCGTGCAAAGCGCGGACGTCCGCTTCCCGGCTTCCGCTGCTTAGGATCATCCTGCAGGAACTTTTTTATGCGGTAAACTGTTGCCAAATGGCACCCTACCACCTTGGCAATCTCTTTCGGCTTCTTCTGGGCGAGCAACAAACTGGTGATCACTTCTTTCGCGTACATTTTGACGAATTTGCAATAAAACAAATACAATGTTTGGATTCAGCACTTGAAAGTAAACATGAACAAATACACTTTCGACAGCAATTAGTCACTAACTACACGAATTAACCCAATACGCAAGTTTGAACATTTTTGCATTATTTTCTGCCGCACCCTGTAGTAGAGTGCCAGCCAAAACTCTTCACTCACTCTTCGAATTTTAAAAAACAGTAGTGTGCTCAAACGTTTTGTCTCCTCAACAGAAGTCCCATTGAGCTCATTCGGTCTTCGGTAAGTGGACCCAAAGCGGTCAATGTTTGACTTTTTTCACCCATGAAATTTCCGAAACCGATTTTTTTATGCCAAAGGCTTAAGAGATACAAAAACGTCGAGAACTGCTGTTGGTTCGAACATTTTTTTTAATAAAAATCGACTCCAGGACTTTTTTTTTTAATGGGGGAGTAAATTTAATTTTAATTGAATGATTTGAACTCAACTGCTCAGATATGCATGACAATAGCATTGAAACATATCCTCTATCATCGTTGGCAACTGCTTGCATATTATGTGTGAAATTTCATTAGGGTGTTTCACTTATTTTCCATTGGGTTTCCATCCTCTTTGATGAAAAATTAAAAAAAAATAAATTTGAATGGAAAGCCGAAGATAACAGTGCACTATGGTCCAGATCACGAATTTACGAGGAAACATGCTCCCAGCGCCTAAACTTGAAACTTTACAGCAAAGTAATGTTCTACAATATGGTTTGTATCATCAAGGTCCATTTTTTGATGTTGATTAAAATTAGGGTGGTCCCCATTTTTACGGAAATACAAAAACTAACTTTTTTATTTGCAGAAATAGACGTTTACATTCTTTGGCAAAATTGTAGCGCAAAAAATTTCATTAAATTTTTATTAAACATTTTTTTTGTAGCTTGAAAATTGACCGATTTAGAGCAACTTTTCCCTCGTCAACTTAGGGTGAGCCATAAAAAAAGTTTTTCTGTCCTTACTTTTTTATTTCAATTTTCATCGTTAAATTGTGTTAGGACGAGTTGTAGAACTTTTGAAGGCGCGTATTTTGATGTATTTAATTTGCCGTTAGCTTCAACCAATCAATAGTTATTGAAGTTTTTCTTCTTAAACCATCCCAGATTAAAATGTAATTTTCTCAAGATACAGAAATAACATAACTCTAGTTTTCACATATGTTGAACAATATAAATTGTCCTTTCAAATAACGTCTTTAATTTTTTTTTGTATTTGCCCCAATCATGAAAATCAACATTTAAAAAGCGCGTATTTTTTTAAGAAAAACTTCAATAACTATTGATTTATTGAAGCTAGCGGCAAAATTTGTATACCAAAGTACGCGTTTTAAAAAGTTCTAAAACTCGTCCAAACATATTTTTACGGTGGGAATTGGAATAAAAAAGTAAGGGCAAAAAAATCATTTTTTCATGGTACACCCTAAGTTGATGAGAAAAAATTGCTCTAAATCGGTCAATTTTTAAGGTACAAAAACATTTTTTCATAAAAATTCCATAAAATTTTTTGCGCTACAATTTTGCCAAAGGATGTAAACGTCTATTTCTGCAAATAAAAAAGTTAGTTTTTGTATTTCCGTGAAAATGGGGACCACCCTAATTTTAATCAACATCAAAAAATGGACCTTGATGATACAAACCATATTGTACAACATTACTTTGCTGTAAAGTTTCAAGTTTAGGCGCTGGGAGCATGTTTCCTCGTAAATTCGTGATTTGGACCATAGTGCAGTGTTCACACATCTCTTAAATAATCATAAGCCTCTGTCAGCATGTAATGTGTGTGTAATATGTCAAAAATTGTAAGAAATAAAAAGAATCTGAATTTGAATAGGCCATTGAAATCAATAATGTTTTAACACCTCTTTCATCATCGTAGGCCATCGTCTATTTTAGATTCATGATCTTTATTAGGATTTGCTCACTTTTATTACATTAGGGTGGTCCTTTGAATAAAAATTGAGAATTTGTATGGAATGTGAAGACAATAGTTTTCACACATCTCCTGTGTCATCGTAGGTCACTGTAAACATTTAATATGTAATATTTCATCAGGGTGGTTATGATCTCGATACCATTAAACTCGTTGTTTTGAAATATTTTTGTATTCTACTGAAATAAACCACCCACACTAGTGAGTGGCCCCTACAGCATCCTTACTGTTGGTTTAAATTGGTGCCCAAACTTGAATAATTTTACAGTTCATCTGATTGCAGAGAATAAACCAGGAACATATTAAAATATTTTATACGCTGACGACGTCAGTTTAATTCCGCACACTGTTTACCAAAACGGATCCTACTGCAAACCCAACCATTTTATCAAACATCCCAGTGATTTCTCGTGGAAGTGGATAAAGCGAATATCACGTCAACATATTCCTACCCATTCCCTGCTTGACCAGCATTCGGGCGAGGCCAGCGCCGGTATTGTCTTAGTTTGAGATCACCAGTTTTTACACATTGAGGATGTTTGCTAGTCCCAAGCATCATCTGTTGGTTCTCTGTGTAATTACAGCTAATCTGGCAATAACGGAGTAGCAACCTCGGGCGGTCAATCATGCTCGTGCTCGTGCTCATGCTCGTATTTTCTTCATTTCCGAGCAACTAACACAACTTTGAATGGATGAAATTTCGTCAGTTTGTAATGTAAAGTTCGTTAAGTCGATGAAACATTATAGGTTTCATTTTTATTGTATTGTTAACATTTTCCCAGTGTTATTTCATTGGAGTGGTTTACTTGCTTCTATTTGGATGGTTTTTTTAAGTAGAAAAAAATTAAAAGAAATCCAAAATTGTTCACATTTGATTAGTAAGGGTGGCTCACACCGTTAACATCGTAAGACACCGATAAAACATTATATTTGATATTTTATTCAGTCGATTACATCATTTTCCATTAAGGTGGCCCTTTAATTTAGAAATTACAAACAAATAACGAGTATAATTTGGGTGCAAAAACTCAAAATTTTAAAAATTGTATTTTGACAATTGCATAAAAAGGTAACATATGTAATCCAAATCGAAGTAATTTAAAACGTTTATGCATGTGAATTGACCAATTCTTTTTAGTCTTTTTTAAGTGGTTTCATAATAAAGTATCCCCTGTGTGAAAAAAATATTTGCCAATCCTGGCTGGAGGTTATGAATGATTCAAAGTGAAACAGCACCACGAAAGACGGCCGTTCGGAGTACGAAGCGAGATGCGATGTAGGAGTGAATGCAGTCTTCCGTTCAAATTGCCCCCGAAAAGGGTGTTTATTTATTTGAACTGTCCTCTGCTCCGTTACCGCCTCAAGTAAAGTGGCCGTTTTCCAAGTGAAGTCATAACTTTTATTTCTCATTGTTGAAAGTTATATACAGACATTCTTCCCACAGTCGATAATTAGCCCAACTTTTACCGATCGAGATTGTTCACACACACATATCCAAAAAGCAATAACAGGGAAAAGCTTGCTTGGATCGGAGGTTTTATTGGCGAAAACTTTCCCCATCTGATTGAAATCATTTCTGCCGCTACGGTTACCTGTTCACCTGTTTTTAGTCGTAGGCGTAAAGGAGCAGGCGAAAATTAAAAATTAACCCACCGTGAAGTACTTTTACTTGTACACTTACCATACCTCCGGAAAAGTGAGCACCGGGGATGAGGGAGTTCATTTTTCTCTTTTGTTGCCTTGAACAGATGGGTTTCGTATGAATAGCAACAGCAATCTCCCAAAGGACTCGCCGGCTCTGAAACGAAAGTGTTGTTACCGCTTTCTCCAGCACACCATCGTTCACTCGCAGAGCACAGACTATCCTTTTATCCCATCATGTAGGTAAGGTGTTGGAACATGCGATCCCGGTGCGAAGATAAATGAATGGGAATGATAACGATAAAGTTTTGCAATTAAACTTTTCAAATTAACATGATTAATTCACCACGTGGTGGAAAATGGTGACACATACTCTTCTCGGTCCTCGCACTCGACGATGTGCGAGTGCAGTGTGAAATCCTGCAGGCCCGGTCGGTGGTGGTGGAAGGTGAGAAGCAGCATTCGATCGGTTCAAACGGTTGAACGTGCCGGGATCGGTGATTGCAGTTGGTTAGCGGCTAATTTTCCCAAGAAGTAATCGATGCATGGGATTCGTGTTTTCCCGTTAAATGTTGGTACGGAAAATTGGTAACATGATTACGGATATCAACTGTTGGGGCGAGAATAGTGACACTTTGATGTTTAGATTTCGAAAATACACTTCAGGGTCAGATCGTAGTGTGCGGTGTCTGAAGAGAGTGGCGAACATTTTTCAACTGCCATTTTTGCTCCGTTTTATTTCTCGGTTTAGACTTTGCGCTCTGGCTACCCATTTTCGCACGGGTCGTTGCCTAGGTACACCTCTGTTTTCACACCAGTGCACAGTGGTCCAGAATGTGAATTTAGCGGGAAAGATACATTTTCAGCCTAAGTTTGAAGTTTTGGAGCAAAGTCGTCTTCTTCAAAGTTGTTTCTAATAACAAAGCGCTTCTTTTGGTGTGAATGAAAACTAGGGTGGTCCTCGAAAATCTAACATTTTTATTTGCAGATATAAAGGCAAACATTATTCGTAAAAATTGTGAAATGAATAATTTCAAGCAACTTTGATGGTGAATTTTTTTTCTGTACCTTTTGATATGACCGAATTAGAGCATTTTTACCTACGTAGCTTAGGGTGTCCCTATAAAAATCAGTTATTTTGCTGTAGCTATTTTATTTCAAATATTGCAGCAAAGTTGTCTTGTCATTGATTCTAGCACAATAAAAGTTACAACTTTAGGTCCGCTGAAATTGACTCCATCGTATGTCGAACAAAAGTAATTATGGTTTTTGTAAACAAAATAGGCCTTTTTCAAATGTTGGTTTTTCTAGTTGGGGCAAATCAAAAAAAAATTTCTCAGCAGCATTTGAAAGGATTTTTATTATTGCATATCATGTCTGAAAACTGGAGAAATATATTTTTTTAATTGAGTAAAACAGATTTGAAAAGGGCGTAATTTTATAAGAAATTCGTAATTATTCGCCAACGGTAGGAGACATCGGCAAAATTTATACATCAAAAGTTTTTCAAGTTTGAGGAATCACGTGACTCTGGAGTTTTTGAGGAGTCACGCCAGAATGAATTTAACCGGCTGACCGGGAATTGGACACATGTCATTTATACTGATTTGTCAGCCGCTTTCGACAAACGGAACCAAGCTGTTGCTATTGCTAAGCTAGGCCAACTCGGGATCAATGGCATCCAATTAAAATGGTTTCAATCCTATCTTACTGTTCGTCAACTCATTGTTGCTATAGATGACTGCCGTTCTGATACTAATCCAGAGACATCGGGAATACCTCAGGGTAGTCATCTTGGACCGGACCGTTGATTTCTTTCTTTACTTCAACGATGTTAATGTTGTTATCGTGGGACCATCGTCGACTATCACATGCAGATGATCTCAAACTCTACCTTCGTATCAGTTCCATTACCGATTGTCACACTCTTCAGCTTCAGCTACATGCCTTCGCTGACTGGTTAACCGAATGAAAGTGAACCCAAAAAACTTCCCAGTTATCTCTTTTTACCAAAAAAGGACCCGATCATCTTCAACTATAATCTGTCAGGGATAGATATTGAACGGGTAAGCCACATGAAGGATTTAGGCGTAATTTTGGACTCGCGACTCACATACAAGCAGCATATTTCATATGTTGTCGATAAAGTTTCTAGAACGTTAGGTTCTGTCTTTAAAATCACCATATATTTTACCGATGTCTCTTGCCTGAAGTCATTATACTCTTCGTTGGTCCGACTAGTCCTTGAATAGTGCTCTGCAGTTAGGAATCCAAGCTACAACAATGGGGTTGAAAGTCCAACCCCGATTCCTGCGTATTGCCTTCTGGCTATTATGATCCATTAATTATGTAACGAGGCAAGGTGGGGGAGGGGGAGAGGGGGTCTTGGAATACTTGACGATCCATACAAAAAAAATTGAAGGTCCATACAAAAAACGAGACAAGGGGGGAGGGGGGTGGGTGGGGGTGTTATAAAAAGTCACTTTTTGCGTAACGTGATTAATGGACGGTCCCCTACATATGAGGATCGATGTCTACTGATTCATCTGGAGCTGAGTTTACCTTTTCGTCCCACAAATCACGGAATTAATGAAGCTATCAATGGTCTTCAAAGAGTGTCTTCAATAGGGTTGCCTCAGTATCTGATTTCAATGTAACACGTCAGACACTTCAGCGAGTTCAAATTGGATTTACTCCAGCACAGTTAATCGTGGATAACAGTTTTATGTTTTGAGTTTTAAGAAATGACTAGTATTTTAGATTGAAAATTAACATAACACCAAAGTGGCTTATTGAAGCCTGTTGCAGGACACTACCCAAATGTTTCGAAAAAATCGTAAAGTTGTTCAATTTATAGAAATGGATCTGATGTATTTTTTGCATGCATTTTTGCGGAATGTTCTCGGGTTAGCTTCAGAAAAGTTCTGCGAAAATTTTCAGGGAAGTTATTTGGAGAACTCCAGAGAAAATATTTGGATTACTTCAAGAAAAACTCTTTGAAGAATTATAGAGAAATGCAGGGTTAATTTAACTTTTCTGGATAATTTCATGGAAATAATTTGGATAACAACTCCATGAAAGTCTTTAAAAGAACTTAAGAGAGTTCTTTAGAGAAAGTCAGGCCAGATCTACGGAGAACTTTGGTAAAGATCTTCAGAGAACTTCAAGAAAGCATTTCTGAGAAATTTTGAGAAGTTGTTCAGAAAACGTCAAGGAAGTTCCTCAGAAATTTTTTTAGAATTGCAGAGAATTTCTCCAGAAAAAAATCTAGGAAAGCTCCTTGAAAAAACTCAGGAAAGGCCTTTGGACACATTAAGGGAGTTTTTATTTTTTAATTATCGAGGAAAATATTTAAAAAAAAACCTTGTAGAACATCAGGGAAGTTCTCTAGAGAACATCAGGGAAGTTATAACAATAAAAATCATAAACTTCAGAGAAGTTTTTCCAAAAAACTTCAGCAAAGTTTTTCAAAGAACTCCTGGGAAGTTCATCAGAGAAAGACGAGAAGTTCTTCGAGGAACTTTAGAAATAACCTTCGGAGACCATTTAAAAACTCCAGGAAAGTTTGCCGAAAAAATACAGGTAAGTTCTCCAGAATTTTTTTTATAAAAGCTTCAGGGAAATTCTCTGGAGAACTGTAGGGAAATTCTTTGAAAAACTTTAGGAGAGCTCTTTCGAAAACATCGGAGAAGTCCTTCAAAGAACTTCGGGGATATTTATAGAGATAATTTCGGGGAAGTTCTTAAGAAAACTTTGGAACAGTTCTTAAGAGAACGTTGGGAAAATTCTTCAAAGAACATCAGTGGAATTCTTTTGATACTCTCAGGGAAGTAAAAGCATATCAAGAAATTAATTAATAAACTCAATGAAAAATCTTCAAAAAACATCGGGAGCTTCGAAGGAGTTCTTAAAAGAACTTTGGAGGAGTTCTCTGTACAACTTCCATTAATTCTCTGTAGAACATCCCTAAACTATCAAGGCAACTTGAAATTCTCTGTAGAACTATCCTGAAGTTCACTGTAGAACATCCATGAAGTTCTTATCAGAACCATCCAGAAGTTTTCTGTGAAACTTACCTGAAATTCTCCGTAGATTTTCTGTGAAATACTCTATAGAAATTCTCTGTTGAACTTCCCTGAAGTTCTCCTCAGAACTTTTCTGAAATTCTCCGTAGAACTTCCCCGAAGTTCCCTGAAGAACTTTTCTGAAGTTTTCTTAAGATCTTCCCTGGATTTCACTCACTAACTACCTTGAAATTCTCTAAAACTTCTCTTAAGTTCTCTCAAGGACTTTCCTGAATTTCTCTCAAGAACTTTTGTGATAATCTTTGTAGAACTTCCCTGAAGATCTCTGTAGAACTTCACTGAAATTTTCTGTAGAACTATCTTGAAGTTCTCTAAACAACTTGCCTGAAATTCTCTGTAGATCTTCTCTGTAGAGCTTCCCCGAAGTTCTCTTTAGAACTTCACTTAAATTCTCTGCAGAACTTTTACTGAACTATACGAATAATCCTGGAGAATGAACTATAAGAATAAACCCTGAAGTTTTCTGTAGAACTTTTCTGAAATTCTCCGTAGATTTTCTCTGAAATTCGATGCATAAATTATCTGTAGAACTTTCCAGAAGTTCTCTTTAAAACATACCTGTAATTCTCTGTAGAACTTTCCCGAAGCTTCCCCTCCCTAGAACTTTCCCAATGTTCTCTGTAGATCTTCTCTTAAATTCTCTGTAGAACTTCCCTGAATTTCTTTATAAAACTTTCCTGAAATTCTCTGTAGAACTTCCTCGAAGTTCTCTAAAGATTTTTTCCGAAGTTCTCTGAAGTTTTTTCCTGAAGTTTACTCAAAAACGGCCTTAAAGTTCTCTCAAGAACTTTCCTAAAGCTCTCTCAAGAGCTTCCGTGAATTTCTCTCAATTTCTTGATGTTCTCTGAAGAACTTCCCTGAACTGCCGATGAATGCATAACTGTTCCATGTCCTATGGTACTCCATAGGACATGGGACAGTTATGCGTCCACTGGCAGTGAACGTCTCCAAAAGACTTTCCTGAAGCTCTCTTAGTATTTCCTGGATTGCTGGGGTCTGATGATCTTCTTGGATTGACATATCGGGAAACAAACTTTTCTGGAGTTCTGTGAAGAGCTTCCTCTAAGTTCTTTGGAGGTTCATCCTATAGTTCTCTGAAGATCTTCCCAATTTTTCTCTGAAAAGTTGCTCACATACTAACAAACATAGTAAGTAATATTACAACAAGAATCAACAGTACGAGTTATCATCTTCGCTATAATTTTCAGTGTTTCTTTTATTAAAGTGAAGGTATAATTTTCAGGCAGAGATAATACTTATTAAAATATAAAACAAAGAACGGTGAATGGCAATCGTACGGTATTTCAGCAAACTTTTCAATAAATCAGTGAATTTTGGAAGCCCAGGAATTCCAATCAAAAACCGGTAAGAACTAATGAATTGATTCTTCAAGAAACGTATTGTTATTTTGCTAGGTCGTCCAAACTATCCTGAAGTACAGAACTTGAGATCTACAGTTGTAAGATTAGTTTTATTCGCTTTGCAATGATACAATATATATTCAAACATATAAAATGAATACCCTGGGAAACCAACAGAGATTATGAGATAATCTTGGGATATTCATGCTAAACAAACTAACTCCACTTTGTATAGCCCATAAAGCTGATATTATACTAGTAGACCTTAATTTTTGAATGACCTAAAACTGGCAAGATTATTTATGATGTATGTGGACGGTTCAGAATATTCGTTAAAAATTTTAAATAGTTAATCGTAGTTTTGTATAGCCCAAGAGGTTACGGTCACTATTGTTAATCTAAAGTTCTGAAATCAAGTCATTTCTTATGAACTTGAATATCCCAAGATAATCTGATAATGACTGATGACATTACAGAAGATTCACTGAATGTGTTTGAATGTATATCGTCACCTTTCGTGTGTTATAAAGCTAATGTTACGACTGTAGATGCAAACTTCTGAACTCAAGGGCAGTTTTGTTGACCTATAACATCCCAAAATATTTCATTATATATGTTTGCCTTCCTGAAGACTCACTAAACTTGGTCAAATACATATTGTTGCTTTGTTTGCTCCAGAAAGCTACAGTTACAGCTGTCGATTTTGAGTTTTGAATTCCAGGAGAGTTTGGGTAACCTAGAAGATTATCTTATAATGTCTGATGGTCTTCCAAGATATCCAAAGCATATTTTTCAATACACAGCGTGGCTGTTCATTCGCCCAGAAAGCGTTTTTTGCAACTGTGGGCCGTATGTTCTGATCTCAAGGAAGGTTTGATAACCCAGAACATGTCATATTGCTTTATAATGTTTGTTGTTTCAGTTGAGCATAAAAATCTTTCTTGAAACAATTAGGGATAGTTCTGTTGGCTATGTACCTCAATGTCATGCACAACAGCAACGCATAAACCACAAGCGTGAAGCCTATTTGTAACTTGACATTGTTTCTACAGAGTTGCAATGGCAGCATATAAAACTTTCAAATATTGTAAACCACGTTGCAAAATAGTGAAATAATGCCAGTTTTAAAAGAATGCGACTTTTTTTAAATGGATATCGTTGTCGGTCAAATAACCGTGATCATAATATAGAGAAGTAAAATGGTCTGAAAATCGTGTTTGCATAGGTTTATTTTTTAAACTTTTTCAGATTTATGGATTGATATTCTGTTCAACTACAAAACATATAAACGCCCTTGAATAAATCCTCGAAAATAGAGCATCGCTTTAGAGCTTGAAAAAAAATCGTGTTAATTTTTGGAACAAGGAAATTTCTGATTCATTTGAAGAATAATAAATCGTTACAGGCTCATGTTAGGTTCAAACTATGAAGGAATGAGTGAAGTTTTAAAACCTCATTTTGTATTACAAAATTATGGTAAATGGCGTCTACGAACACTACCGGATAAAATAATTATGTATCTTTTCATAAGACATGGAGTGCTTTTACGATATTTATCTTTGCAGACACCTTTAAATTATAGATATCTGGACAATAGCAACAATAGTAGTTTAAAAGTGGGTTTACATTGTTAACCTATCCACATAATTTAATATTAAATTATACTAATAGCTGCTTATTTGTTCAGTACATATCGTACTGAGAAGAGGATGCTTGGTTGGAATTATAGACTGATATAGTCTTTCCTTGTATTCTCTCATACGCGGGGTAACGATCTGTGATGATGTTGTTCTGAGAAGGTCCAGTCAAGGTGGTGCATTCGATCATGTCTTGACCTACCCCGCATGGGGATGTTTGGTAAAAGTTTGTGTCCCTGTTTTGAAATACTACCTCACTATGCCCTCCGCTGAATTTCAAAACTACTTCTATTCAATTTCCACCGCCTGCCGTGAGCTAACGGAACTATCAATACTTTCTCTTAACAACTTTGTTCTAGCAAAAATTGCTGTCTACTCCTAGAGCCTCATGGTGATAGAATTTTTGACCGAAAAATAGGGCACACCTATAGTTTGTTGAAAACATGTCTTGAGTAATTTATGATTAGGGCCATAAAGCCAATTGTAAAAAAATCACAAAACTCACGATGTGTATTATTATTTATGTCAACTTTTACTCTTACATATGGCTTCGCAATATTCTTTAATATCAGTTCATAAAAAATCTTTGATGGCTTTTTTCATGTACAGCCCAGTTCTCAAACTTTTCTTCTAACGTTCTTAATAAGGCCCTGCACAGATTGATTAGCAACGGTTTTTGACGCTCTTGTCCAATCTCGTTTAAACTTTTTCACTACATCAACTGACTGAATGTTTACGAAGATACCTCTTGACCAGAGCCCAAAATCGTTTGATGGGCCGTATTTCAGGGCAACTTGAGGGATTCATGTACTTAGGTACAATTATCACGTTTTTCGATTGGTATTGGCCGATTTACATGGTCGCGTAATAACGCGAAGCTCGTCCGATTTGTTGTCCAATTTAGGGCTCCTTTTTTCATCCGCAGTTCCGCAAGGGAATACTGCTTCCCGAACGTCTAAATCTCAAAAGCACCGCTTTCACACCAGCGTTTCCAATTTCACCAACTGTCTTAGTGATAATCACGATAGCACGGCGTTTTTCAACGGAAATCTCTCCCATCTCTCGAAATACGCGTGAAAATTTGCTATGAGTTGTGTTGTATTTGACGTTTGGGTGTAAGCAATGAGATGGAACCAACAGACTAGTCGAACTAAACGAATGTTCAAATGGCAGTGTAAGAAAGTGTTACTTTATTTTCTGCGACAGTCTATACAAGTTAAACAAAAATGTTCCTTACGCCTTCAACAAAAGTGTTCCAATAATTTGAACAAAGAATTAGGATTCCGTTCATTTCATTTCAAAGTTTTCTGAGCTCAAACCTCAAATACTGAAATTTTCAAGAATCTTTTGCTCCACTTGGATGGTCGGTTGGTTAGCAATTTGGGCACTGTTTGTTTTAATATGTTTGTGACTTAGCCTATCAATCATATGAAAAAAAGACAACCCCAATATCATCTTAACAGATTCAAACTGAATAATAAAATAATTTCGTAGTACTAGTAACTCTTCCATGTATCCGTAGTCTGTACTGCTCCCAATTTGATTATCCGCAATTTTTGTCAAGGTCAGAAATAAAATGAAGTGTATAACTTCAATTGCTTAAGACACAACTGTTTCTAAGTGAATTTATTTTATCATTGTAGGAAACTATCAAACCGTTTTATATATGTATTTGTGTAGAACCTATAGTGCAAATAATTGCAATTATGTAATTGCATTGTTTATGACGAAAAACAACTAGCCAAGAAAATTCAATCAATTTCATTCATATCTGTTGCGTTAACGTGCAATTGAACGGTGCAAGAACGTGACATTATTTATTGACTTTATCTTACGTTCTCATTGCGTCGCGCATGTGGCTCAAAAAAACGCATTTTGAAACCTTAAGTATCAGAACGCATCATTGGAACAAGAGTGTACCGTATTTATTGTGTTGCACTGAAGGTCAAAATAACTTCATAATAAACATCACATACACAGGAAAATAGTAAGTATGTAACGTCATAATTAAATTGACTAAGCTGCAAGTTTACCAAGACAAACAGGTCTACACTAATTCCAATGTTTGTTTTGAATGGTCCTAGCAAAATATGTAGTATATTGTAATATAAATATGTAGTATCTTGCAAACGTCAAATAAACTTTGCTGTAACAAAAAATGCTTTTTGTTGCTGCAGAACTACTTAAATTAAACATAAAAACTAAGTGTTGAATACAAAAGTTGTTTTGTGTGCTACTTGGGACTGTTACATCTGTAAATCATAAGTTTTGAACGCCAGTACAGTTTGGATGACCGAGAGAATCAGAAAGTTATAAAATATTGACAGTTGAGCTTCCAAAATATTCAAGGACAGTTTTGATAACCAAGATCATCCCAGTTTATCTCGTAATGTTTGTTGACGTTCTAGAATATTCACTGAATATGGTTGAAGGCGTAGCGTTACTTTGCATAGCCCATAAAGCTATATCGTAAGCTTATATAGCCCTAAAAGCTACCGTTGCAATTGTAGATCAAAAGTTCTGAACTCAAGTAAATTTTGGATAACCTAGAACATCCTAGAAAGATACGAAAATATTTCATGTTTACTAACAAAAATTTAATAATACGTTTGCACATGTATTTATATTATATTCTTAAACAAAGCTTTGCACTATTAATAAGGCATTTATTTTCTTCTTCTTGTACTTCTTTATATTAAATTAGTTCTAGATCGTCAATTAAGTTCAAGGCATTATTTATTATATATTTTCCAGTTATAAAAAATGATGTTAGATAAATTTGACGAAGACTGGGTACACTTCTATTCATTCTGTGATTTTATTCAGTTATATTCCTCTTGGGGCATAAATGACCCCTTAGGCCTCAAGGGGGTAGTATACTTTTTAAGACAAGGCTTAGCATTTATGAATTCTTCAAAAGTATCTAGCCCAATCAACAATGTTCTGATGTATAGAAAAAAATCCGATCGATTGGTGCAACATTTTAAAAATCTCTTAAGACAGGACTAAGATATTATCGCACAAAACCTGACCACTGTTCGTGACGCAATGCGATTTTTTTATTTAAATTGTACCTTTGTATAGAAAACAAAGACGTAGTCCTACGTCAGTTACGTGAAGTTACTTTGTGTAGCCTAAAAAGCTACTGTTACTACCGTAGATTTCAATTTTTATACTCCAGGAAACTTTGGATTATCTAGAAGATCACAAAGATATAAAATAATGATTGTTGACTTTCCAAAAGATTCAATATGATTGAATACAAAGAAGACAGTTTGGATAACCCAGAATATCCCAAGACTGCCACATTATGTCTTTTGACCTTCCACACAGTTCAATGAATGTTGTTAAATACTTATTGGCCCTTTGCATACTCCATAAACCTATTGTTAAAACTGTATACCTCATGTTTTGAACTCAAGGACAGTTTGTATATCCTAGGTCATCCCAGTTTATCACATGATGTTTGATTTTAACGTTCGAAAATATTCACTGAATATTGTTGCATGCGTAGCGTAACTTTGTGTAGTCCAAAAAGCTATAGTTACTGCGGTAGATCTTTAGTTCTGAACTCAAGGACAGTTAAGATTACCTAGAACATCACAAAATTATCAAATAATGACTGGAAACTTTTCAAAGGGTTCTTTCAATATGTTTGAATACATTTTATATTCTGATATTGCCCTAGAAGCTACTGTTACAACTATACATCTAAAGTTCTGAACTCATGTGAATATTCGATAACCTAGAACATTCCAGAAAGATACAATAATAATTAAAGTTCATCACCAAAAATTTAAAATTACGTATGCATATGGTTCGTACCAAATGTACCATACCATTTAAAACAACGCCTTATACTATTAATAAGGCATTTATATTTTCTTCCTTTCCTTTCTTCTTTATATCCAGAATGTTCTAGGTCGTCAATTATGTCTTGAACTTTTTAAAAGAATTGAAGTAGAACAAATTTGTCTTGGACAGTGTACACTTTTGTTCAGTCTGTGATTTATTACAGCCAATTTTCCTTTTGGGGTTATATATGATCCCTTAGGTCTGGAGGGGTTAATATACTTTTTAAGACAAGGCTTACCATTTATGAATTTTCCAATAGTATGTGACCTGACATAAACGATTGTTCTCTCTTAAAGTTGATACGTAGAAGTATTTCCGATAGATTGGTGTAAATTTTTTTTGATTACATTATCGGCGATTTTTTTTTAATTGTACCATAAAGAGTGTTCCGATCAAAATTTTGTCAAACAGTGATTTCATTAATAAATCAAATTCTTTTTCTTTCTCAAGTTCAATTTATACAGAATACAGGAAAAATATTCAACTAAGCTTCCTTTTTACCGAATGCGAAATACCGGGTCGTTCGTTGAAAACCTGCCATAAAATTGTGTACAGTCTCCTTGTTTATTGTCTCCTTTATTCACCGCAGAACACCAGTTTGCCTTGAACTGTTTCTCGTTCTTAACAGCTTTTTGAATCTTCTTAAGGTTCCGCTTGACGACTGTCGGCAGTCGAGTTATTAGTACGAGACACTGAAGAAGTTTGCACATTGTAGACGAAATACGCGTATCTGTCGAAGATAAGCAAAGGTAGTTGGAATTAAATGGAGATTACTAATTTTTCTTCTAAATTATAGTGTTGGGAGAGTTCTTGTCCTTGTGCACCACTTGAGCGTTGTTGGCAGCATACCACTCCATGGCCTTTTTTTCCGTTATGTCAAGATGCCATGCGTCAAGTTTAAGTAGACCAAATTTTGATCGAAACACCCTTTAGTATAGAAAACAAAGACGTAGTCTTACGTTAAAAGCTGAACAACTATTCCATATATGTTTGAACATACAATTATTCAGCATTGACGTTTGTTTGTTGCTTCTTGTTTGCGTCCCTGCCCCTGTGCCGGTACCAAATTGCGTTTAACTACGGATTAGTGCGGGTAGTCTTATGTAAAGATTTCACAAACATGTTTAAAATCCTGAAAATAACGATCTCCAACAGAGCCAACATGCGTCATTATCTTGTATTCTAATCCTGCATTACTTCGAAATTGATTAAATAAAGAGTCCATAAATCATTATTCAGTGTATATTATGCATGGATGATTATCGCTCAGCTCCATACCACGAGTTCTGCAAATCCACCTAATCAAAATACAGTTCAAACGTCTGATTCAACACATTCCTCCCGGAAGAGTAAGTCTGTGTGTGTGTGTGCGAGTGCGTGTAGTTGCCGTTGTTTTCTGCAAATCCAGTCAGGTACAAGATAATCGATTGTAATCTGTTTCAGATTACACCTCCTCTGGTCTCGCCATTCGAAGGGGAAGTCTTCCAACCTACCAGCTCCTTCCACCGACGATCACCGAGGCAGAGATGAATTTGCCGATTTGTAAGTTATTGCCAAACACACTTCTCCAACCGAGAAGTATGTCCCGGTGCGGTGTGTGTGCGTGTGTGTCGACTTGTTAATCCGAAATACTTCCTGCCCGAATGCCACCCAGCAAACTCAGCAACGAGACTGGAGTGCCGAACAATTTCCACTTACGTATGCTGTTTTTACCTTTTAAAAACAAATCGAACCTCAACGAAGGATGTTGTTTGTGCGGGCAAGAGTGAGTCGGAAATCAAGCGAAAGTGAACCGGAAAAGCGTATGAATAACATTTGTAACCGATTTGCTATTGTGTGCATGTGCTGTTTTTCTGTTCCACCTCTCTCTCTCTCTCTGCTGTCGTTCCGGAACAATTGAAAGGAAACAGTTTATATGTTTACGTGGGAGGTAAAAGGTGAAGCGGGATGGCGGGGGCTGACTGTTGTTGTCAGGAAATTGTTATTGTTTTTACTTTCGACATTCACCAGTCATCCCAGCCTCGTGTGTGCATTTCCCCGTTTTCGGCACACACACACAATCGGAACTCTTTCCAACTGGAAGGGAAAGCCTTTCGAAAACTCCCACCCGGATTTGTTTGCGGAGGGAGCTTCTCTTGTGGCCGTTCTCTTTGTCGAATGTGCGTTTTGTTTGCAGTCGACGGAGGAGGAAAACTGACTCAAGTTTGTGAAACTGTTTATCTTGTAAAAAGAGTGGAAAATTGGTTTGGGGTGGGGTGAATGCAAAGTATTTAATAGCAAGTGAAACGGTGATGGTGTTTGCTTTTAATCTTTCACATGAACTTTCTGTATACAATAATTAGCATGATGATACTTTTTCGAATCAAACGCTCCACATTGTTGCCCAATCGATGACTAAAGCTGAACCCACAAAGCTGCGTCGGCTTCAGTGTTGTGTTCATTCGTCAAATGATAGGAGTAACGCATTTAAAATTCTATCAACATCTCATACCGACTAACGACATTGACGCAACGCTGTGTCCGTCTGTCGATATTGGTTCATTTGGCAGAGGTTAAAGCAGCTTTCAAGGCTCAGCATAACATTTTAGTAAAATTCTGCTCAAGCAACGTCACCTGCTGATTCTGTTTGTACAAATGTAAAGGAAATACCGGATCATGTGTTTTTTGAATAACGCAGAAAAAATGCCATAAAGAGTGTAACGATCAAAATTTGTTGTAATTAAACTTGACGTTTTTCTTTAAATGTTCATCCCACTTGTTATGGTCTGTGTGTGCAGAATGCTGCCTCTATTTCGACTTTGTCATTTGATCTCCAGTTATCAAAATGGCGTTCACTAACTTAATGGATTTGTTCGGGAAATGTTTATATTTAGATAGTCAGTAAGCTTAAATCGTAAAGAAATAGAAAGACAGAATCCTTACTGACTAAGAGAGTTGTCAGCCTGGCATCGATGTCCAACTCCATTATGGAATCCAAGATGGTGGCTTCAGTTCCGTAAAGAGTGGAATATACTGTCAAATACCCTGTAATGATATTTATAGTTCAGGAAAGTCGCATATCGGGTGAAAATCAATGTCCGCTGCCATTTTTGAATCCATTCTGAATTCGGAAAAGTGGAAATTAATGTAAATAAAATCTTACCTTATGGTTAGTTTTTGGATTGCTAATCGCATATAAATACTGGACATTGATGTCTGACGCAATTTTGAAAACCAAGATTGTGGCTTTTGTTTCGTAAAATGTTTTACTAGTTGGTGGGGAGTATACAGACTCTCAAAATAATAAGGTACATATATAATCTTGGATTACAAAATGGCATCGGACATCGATTTCCAGCCTTAATTGGATGTTCCCGATCCAAAAATATTCATTTTCCTGGGTATTAGACAGTAATTCCTAAGTTTTTTAAGACCGAAAGCAACCATCTTAGATTCCAGAATGGCATCAGGTATCTAATAACGGCTAAAATGCTTTGTCGAAGATGGCATCTTCCTAGGTCTTCCCTTGCGCTAAACTGGCCGGCTTGACGTGCCGCAAGGGCTAAGTAGGGATCAAGACCCGAAGCTAAGAGTCAGTTCCATTGTGGTTATATCACATTTATTAGCAAAGCAGCACATCGAAATTTTAGGTTCGTTATCGTTTATATGCTATACATTTTCAGATCATCCATGGATATCCCAAGCTTTGTTAAATAATTTTAAATCAATATATTTTTTCGTGGCTATGATACATTATCTAAGCTGTCAGGTTCATGGTGGATTCGCGGGTCCAAATACAATTGCATGTAAATATAAATGAAATTATTATTTTTTTATAAGTTATTTTCAGCTTTGCATTTATGCATCCTTGTCAGTTATAGCTCAACTAAGCTACGTTATGTATTTGAAAAGATAGAAAGGTTTTTAATGTTTTTTTATTGAAAGGATCATATTCGAACAATTCTTCTTAAAAAAATCCCTCTCCTTCTTCAGCGAAAATAGGTATTATTTCAAAACCTAACAGTTTACAATCATTAATTTCCTTTTTCACAGACATAAAGAATCATTCATGGTTCCATATAAACAAAAGCTATCGAAAAATTCAATTTTTTAATTTTTTTATTTTAGTTTTATTAAGATTCAGTTTTTGGATTCATACTCATATGAAAATTATTTCGCCATATTATTAGCTGTTTTCAGTTTACATGATATTAATACAAATTTAGTTTTTATTTTCAATAACATACCAGTAGATGTCAGATATGAGGTTGATATGCTTGTAATGGACCCCTTAGTAGGAGCTTTGAACATTTTCGATGAATTTTATAGGAATTTTATTAACTATTTATACAACAATCCCACATTTGATGAAAATAACTAGTCATTTACACAAAATTATATTAAACTCTATTTTTGAGGCTAGGTTTTCCTGGTAAACATCGATAATTGCGCTGATCATAATGTGCCTTTTTTGGACCCATTTGCTTATTTTGGACCCGGGTCTCTAATGCGTATTATAGACCCCGGTCCAAAATACGCATATCAACTAATTTGATTAAAATGATTGATCTGACGCAGCTAAAACAATTTGTTATCTCGTAGACAAATAGGGTAACGCATATATTTTGGACTTGTATACGGTTGATGTGCTAGCAATTGACACCTTAGTTGAAGCTTTCAACAATTTCAATGAACTCCACAAAAATTTTATTTACTTTTTGGGCAACACTCCTACATTTGATGAAAATAACTAGTCATTTACACAGAATTACGGTGAACACTAATTTTTAGTCCAAGTTTTCCTGGTAGACATCGATAATTCGCGATGGTCATAATGCGCGTTTTTGGACCCATTTTCTTATTTTAGACACGGGTCTATAATGCGCATGTCAACTAATTTGATTATAATGATTAACCTGACGTTGCTAAACCAATTTGTTATCTCGTAGAAAAATAGGGTAGCGCATATATTTTGGACATGTATATATTATGGCCACCTTCCATCACGGAGAGAAATGAGTCTGGTTTGAAATAACCAACACTATGGTTGAAATGTAAAGTCTGGCTCTGCTTGAGATGAAGTTGATGTTTGTTTGCTTCAAACTCGCGATTGTAGTTGAAGCAAACCGCTTTTTCAAGTGATTTCTACTCAGATAATAACATTGTTTTAAATTTAATGTTAGTTAATTGGAATTGCAAATCTGCTTATTTTCAACCCTAAAAATGTTTGTTTTAACCAAAAATTTAATTGCTATACACAGTTCTGTTTGGCTGATTCAAACTGTGATCTTAGGTTGAAATAACCTGAATGTTTGGTGAAAATGGCCATAGTTTATGGTTGGGTAAATACCAACCTTAAATATGATGGAGAACAAACTACAAGATTAGTTTCCCTCATATGGTGTCAGTAAAATTCCTATCAGTTGTTCGTGCGGGGACATTTCGTGAGTCCAGAGTGAAGTTGGTGATTTAGTGTAACTTATGATTCATAGTGATTTAAAGTATACTACAGTTATATGTTATTGTTTATAAAGAAATAAAATGCCGTATAACCGGGAGAGCGTAAAGTGATTTTTTTTATCTACTATAGGAGACCTTAAATGAAACTAAACGCATAATGTCCATGCCCTATGGTATGGCAATATACCGAATACAGTTTTGCGTTTCACGGTAGTCCAGACAAATCTATCTATATATATATATAAAACAGAGTGGCATACGTAAGACCGCGCATAACTCGAGAACGGATCGTCCGATTACAATTGTCTTTTTTTGTTCTGTTCGGTTACGCTCAAGGAACATTTATAGAAATAAAAAGTTGGACAAATTTATGAAAAAATGAAAACTTCACAAATGATAGATTTACAATACACTTTGTATGGTTTTTTTTTCGTTTTGATCGAGTTATCCTTGACATCGATCGTAGATGACGTTGATAGTCCACCTGACATTGCATCATTTCACGTGTGTTCTCTTTGTTCTGCTGTTGGTTCAGTTTTTTTTTCAATTATTTTGAGTATTAATTATCAACTTTGAATATAGTGTATTAATAGTGAACGATCATTCAAGTGCAACTCAGCGTGACCTCGATAATTTCCGAGATATTGGTGCAATCAGTGAGGTACTGTATTCATTTTAGTATCCGTGATGAACTGATCTGTCGAAAAATCAAAACAATCCGAATGTGAACTTCGGTATTTTTGAACTATTTTTCGCCTCTTCTACGCACACATTCTGAATTTCGTATTCTTCAACATTCCACTTCCAGTGTTCGGTAGACATTATGCCGCCGAGAAGAAAATTAAACATTGGCTCATGCAGTCGCAATGCAACCCGAAGATTGGCGCATCGCCGGCAAATCAAACCCCAGAGCATCGCGCCGAAACGAATGAACAGCTTCGAACACATGTGTCGCGAATTCGTGCAGGACGAACTCAGGAAGAACGAGAAGCATATGCAGCTGCTGAACGACTGAGACAGCAGCGCAATCGCAATATGCATCGTCAAGTTGTAGCAAATACCAATCGTCGAGTGAGAAGAAGTGCCGTAAATGTCCAATTACAACGTGCCGCTTTCCAATATGATTGCACGGTTGACTACAGCGAGCTGCCGTGTGTTAATATTGGGTCCAGGGATATGATTTGCCAGTATTGCAATGCACTAAAGTTCCATTCAGAAACACCAGGATTGTGTTGTGCAGGTGGAAAAGTCAATTTACCACAGTTGACTCATCCACCAGAACCATTGCGATTGTAACTTTACGGCGACTTACCAGAATCGAGACATTTTTTGGCGAATATCCATAAATACAACGGTTGCTTTCAAATGACGTCATTCGGTGCGAATATTGTTGAAGAACGTGGATTTAATCCAAAATTCAAGGTAATTTTATCTTGGGTTAGCCTTTAATTAGATTTCTGTCGACCAACGGTACTAACCCATTTTGAACTTGCCACCACTAGAACCGGATCGTTGTTGCCGCCAGTGAATGAAGAACACAAATTTCTTCAAATTTATTTCCTTGGCAATTCGGATACCGAAATTGATCAGCGTTGTGCGATTAACCGTGCTGTGAAACGTCAGATCATTGGAGAAATGCAAGAACTTCTTCATGAACACAACGCTTTAGTTCGGTTATTCAAGACGGCATTGGAAGATATGCCTTCTGACGACCACACAATTATAATTAGTGCGGATAAACGTCCCACAGGAACTCATGAACGCCAATTTAATGCCCCCACAATTGATGAAGTTGCTGTCGTCATCGTTGGTAAAAATGTTGAATCGCGTGACATTATTCTGAAGCGGCGTAATGATGGTCAACTGCAACGTGTATATGAGACCCATCGCTCATACGACGCATTGCATCCACTCATGTTCTCCCATGGGGAAGATGGATATCACTTTCACATCTGGATGATCAATCCATCGACAGGTTAGTAATTGTGCAATCCATTTTTTTCATGTTTCAGTACAAAGTTTATGTATTGTGTCTCAGGTGAAGAAACAAACAAGAAGGTAAGCTCAATGAATTTCTATGCATACCGTTTGATGATTAGGCAAAATGTTGATAATCATTTGCTCCGATATCGTCGATTGTTCCAACAGTATGTGGTTGACATGTATGTCAAAATCGAAACTGAGCGGCTGAACTTCATCAGATTCAACCAAGCAAAGCTGCGGTCCGAGGAATACATACATTTGAGAGATGCAATAAGTTCGGAGGGAAATATCAACAATATTGGTCGCTTGACAATTCTTCCATCCACATATATCAGAAGTCCACGGTACATGAATGAATATGCCCAAGACGCCATGACCTACGTGAGGAATTATGGGCGTCCCGGCTTATTCATCACATTTACTTGCAACCCGAAGTGGACTGAAATATCTCAGCACTTGATACCCGGCCAGAATTCGAGTGATAGGCACGACATCACCGCACGAGTATTCCGGCAAAAGCAAAAATCTCTCATGAATTTCATTGTAAAGCATTGTGTTTTTGGTGAAGTCAGATGTTGGATGTACTCCATCGAATGGCAAAAACGAGGTCTGCCCCATTCGCACGCACTCATTTGGTTAGTAGACAAAATACGTCCTGGCAATATTGATGACATTATAAGCGCAGAGATTCCCGATCCAGAAATCGACACTGAACTGTTCGAAATTGTTACAACACATATGGTTCACGGTCCTTGCGGTCAACACAATCCAGAGTCTCCATGCATGGTTGGAAATAACTGCACGAAACGATACCCACGTTCTTTGCTCGCTGAAACCATCTCCGGAAACGATGGATACCCCTGTATCGACGTCGTTCTCCCGAGGACAATGGCAGAACAATTACAATGAAAGTGAAAGGAAATAACGTTGTTGTTGACAATAGCTGGATTGTTCCCTATATTCGCCGCTTCTCTCCAAAACATTCAAAACTCACTGCAACGTTGAATTTTGCAACTCCATCAAATAAATTAAGTACGTTTGCAAATACGTGAACAAGGGTAGCGATATGGCAGTTTTTGGGATTGCTGCTCCTGATGCTAACGACGAAGTGACGCGTTATCAATTGGGCCGTTACGTTAGTAGTAATGAGGCGATCTGGCGGATTTTCTCATTTCCGATTCACGAACGCTACCCGACAGTTGTCCATTTGGCTGTCCACTTAGAAAATGGACAACGTGTCTACTTCACTGAAGGAAACGCAGCCCAAAGAGCCAGTCGACCACCTGCAACGACATTGACAAGTTTTTTCGACATCTGCCAGAGCGATTTATTTGCCAGAACACTTTTATATTCAGAAATGCCACGCTACTATACATGGGATGCATCGTCGAAAAAATTCCAGCGTCGAAAGCAAGGGCAAGCAGTTCCTGGATTCGTGAATGTTTTTTCATCTGACGCACTTGGACGAATTTATACTGTGCATCAGGGTTGCGGCTTATCATTTTTGACTCAGGCATATTCATTTGCCAATATCTCCTTTCAGAGGGTCGATAATATGATGTATGATGAACTTATGGTGCTTGAGTAGACCTACAACTTTGTCTAACAGTACATTGCTCTAACCCCTATATCTTCGACATGAGAGCGTATATTCACAGTGATCTTCACGGAGATAATCGCGTGATCTTCACCGCGAATATCATCGCGAAGATCACTGCGAATATACGCTCTTATTCCTCAGATATAAGAGATAGAGCTATGTATTGTTAGACCAAGTTGTAGGTCTACTCAAGCACCATAAGTTCATCATACATTATATTTTGAAATTGAGCTTCTGAGAAGAGCTATCGGCAAATGAATATGGATAAGTCAAAAATGATAAGCCGCAACCCTGCTGTGCATCCGAAAAATGATGAATGCTTTTATCTACGTTTGCTTTTGGTTAATGTTCGTGGTCCAGCTTCGTTCGAGTCGCTTCGGACTGTGGATGGACTACTATGTGCGACATATCGAGAGGCCTGTCAGCGGTTGCAATTGCTAGAAAACGACACTCATTGGGATTCAACACTCGCCGATGCCATTGTTACTGCATCTGCGAATCAAATTCGTACCCTGTTTGCGATCATCATCTCGACATGTTTTCCATCGAATGTAGTCGAATTGTGGAACAATTACAAGGATGACATGGTTGATGATATTTTACACCGAGCTCGCACCACCACTTCGAATTACGAACTGGAAATTAACGATGAGATACGAAACGAGGCGCTGATTTTGATCGAAGACATGTGTTTGCTTATGTGCGGCAGTTTGTTGTCCAAATTGGGAATGCCAACACCAAATCGAACAATGCACAATGCATTCAATCGAGAATTGGAACGTGAACGAGAATATGATCAAGACGCTTTGAGACTGGTAGTTAGAACAAACGTACCGTTGTTGACTCCTCAGCAAACGGACGTCTACGACACTTTGATGAAAGCGATTGACGACCGAAATGGAGGCATATTCTTCATCGATGCACCTGGCGGAACTGGCAAAACGTTCCTTATTTCGTTACTATTGGCTTCGGTTCGTTCAAGATCAGAAATTGCGCTGGCGGTCGCCTCTTCAGGAATTGCAGCCACATTGTTGGACGGCGGTCGAACGGCTCATTCTGCGTTGAAGCTGCCGTTGAATCTCCAACTGACTGACGAACCAACATGCAACATTTCGAAGAATTCTGCAATGGCGAAAGTGTTGCAGTGTTGTACGATCATCATCTGGAACGAATGCACAATGGCGCACGAACGAGCATTGGAAGCACTCGATCGAACTATGCAAGATCTGCGCAGTAACTCAAGACTTTTTGGTGGCGCAATGATTTTGTTGGCAGGTGATTTTCGACAAACACTACCTGTCATTCCGCGATCAACAGCAGTGGATGAAATCAACGCTTGCCTTAAGGTTTCGTATTTGTGGCGACATGTAAAGAAGCTACAGTTGACGACAAATATGCGAGTCGCCTTGCAAAACGATCCGTCTGCCGAGATTTTCTCGAGTCAATTGTTAGCGATTGGCAATGGCGAAGTACCAGTTGATATTTCCACCGGATTGATTTCATTCCCGCCTAATTTTTGCCATATGACAACGACGAAAGAGGAACTCATTTCGGGTGTTTTCCCAAACATCGTCCACAATCATGAGAATCACGATTGGTTGAGTGCACGTACAATTTTGGCACCAAAAAATAAGGATGTTGATGATTTGAATTTCGTAATTCTAAATGCAATTCCTGGACAATTACGTTCATTCAACTCAATTGATTGTGTGACTAATCCGGACGAAGCAACCAATTATCCAACTGAATTCCTTAATTCGTTGGATTTACCAGGATTACCACCATATCATTTACGACTGAAGATTGGTTCTGTTATCATCATGCTCCTGAACCTAAATCAACCAAAATTGTGTAATGGAACAAGATTGGTCGTAATTCAACTCAAGAATAATGTCATTCAAGCAATGATTCTCAAAGGCAAATTCAGGGGCGAGGAAGTGCTCATTCCAAGAATTCCACTAATTTCAAACGATTTACCTTTCGAGTTCAAACGAATACAATTTCCGGATCGCCTTGCATTCGCAATGACGATCAATAAATCACAAGGTGAATCTTTGGAAGTGTGCGGGATTAATCTCGAATGCCCATGCTTCTCGCATGGCCAATTATATGTTGCATGCTCGCGTGTTGAAAAGCCTTCATCATTGTTTATTTACGCGCCGGATAATGGAACAAGGAACGTAGTCTACCACAAAGCCCTGAATTGAACTGGCGCAAGATTCTACCAACCTCCACAATCATTCCAATAAAGGATATAAACTCAAACAAATTCGAAAAGTGTTTCATTCAATCAATATCTAAAATTCGAGTGCCGTAATCTGTTCTCGATCGCAAATGAAAGATAAAAAAAATTGAGGTGACTGGCTGAAAGTAACCTTAAAAAAAAAATTATGAATTTTCGGAATCATAATCGGTTAGAGCGGAACAAAGTTCGCCGGGTCAGCTAGTAAATGCTAAATAAATAAGTGGAACGAAAAATACGGTAGGTGTAGTACTAATTTTTATTTGATTTCAACCAGTTGGTTGGTTATTTCAAATGATACCGCTGGTTTCAATTACCGATTCAATATTTATTTCAAACAACAAGTTTGTTTCACTTACGCTAAGTTTTGGTTGGAACAAGCGTTGAGTTTTGTTTGAATTTACCTAGTAATGTGCTTGTTCGTTTTTTAATATTGAAATTTTGTTGATTCAACGTAAACTGGTTGTTTTTACCATACTTTTTTCTTCATGATGGATAAAATTCTAAACGCATCCGATATGTTGCAACACCAGACCTATCTAGGTTCAATCTAGGTACACCTAACGGGTGTCCACTAAATAATGAGAACGAAAAGAATGGGTCAGGAAAAATATACCAGTGAAGTTTTGTTCAAACTGATTTATTTTATTAAAAGGGTCAACTTAAATCTTCAAACTAAGTCTAGTGAATATTGTCATATGGTCCGTGGTCAACAGTGGCGCAGCTTAGTCGTTATGCTGGAACATGACCGTTGGACGGCAGCCACATCGATTTTTCGGATGCAGCTTTTGATCCTGTTGGTAAGTTGCTTGGTGTTCTTGGCCTTCCAATTATCCTTGTATACCATGAAGCTCAAAAGACCGAAGAAATCCTCGATAGGACGGCACTGTGGCAAATTTGTCGGATTCCGGTCTTTTGGGACATATGGTATATTTTGGCTCTCCAAAAACGTTAGCGTTTTTTTTGCGTAGTGCGATGATGCCTTGTCCGGCCAAAACACGTATTTGCCATCCGAGTGATGTTGTTTAAGAAATGGGATGAGTATTTTCTGCAAACACTCTCTTTGGTACACCTCCTGGTTGATGGCCAGACCGCTTGGTTTGAACCACGGCTTCGAAATACCCTTATCGGATATTACGATGTATAACATAACCTTCGATTCAAATTTGTGCTTGAACTTATACATTACTTTTGGAGGAGTAGTAGATTTGTCCTTAGTGTAGAATCGGTCGTTTCCCGGTATCTGAGACTTCGAAAGAGGAAAGTAGCTTTCGTCGTCCAGAACGAAAGATTTTCCGCCGTAATTCCGAGTCATCCAGCGGCATTGGGATTTCACGGTTTGAATCTGCTCATCTGTGTACTCTGGGGATCTGGTTTTCTTTCTACACACTATTCCTTCTTTCTTTAGCGTCTTGCAGATGAGTGACTTCGAACAATGGAACTTTCGGGCTGCTTCCCGTTGACTTACCGAATCCTTGTTGTTGAACATGCTGCGCAGCGAGCGGAGCGTTTTCTCATTCATTATTTTCGCTGGACGGCCGCAACCTTTCTTCCGGGTTACTCTCATGCATGCCAGGATACGGTAAACGGTGGATACCGGAACTTTTTCACGACAAAAATGGTCCACCGTGTATTTTTTTCCACGATCTTCGTTCGCTTGAAAGAATTGTACAACGCGCGCGCGCAGTTCTTCCTGTTTCGACGGCATGCTGAACACGACTGAACATGTTAGAGTGAAATAAGAGTGTATGGAAATTTTCTGGAGAGTGCAACGATTCATTCATCTAAAGTGACATTTCTATGCGGCCGTTTTTGTTCTGATGGAAAAGTATTGAAATCATTCTCATTTTTTAGTGGACACCCGTTAGAAGAAAACTAGTACAATCTTGGATGCATATACAGGGTGTTCGGCTCTTTAGTGCTTATATTTTCAGGGGCGATAGGGGTGTTGTTGGTACATGTTAGTCTTAAATTGGCTGTAACTAAAAATTATGTTATTTAGCAAGATTTTATTTGGGCTGCCGATTCCAAACAATGGGCAAAATCGTAGCAGAGATGACTATCTGCTAACTCTTCTGGAAAAAAACAAAGCTGTTTTCGGAAACCGTGTGGTACTGTTTTGAAAACATTTGAGTTGTGCATCCTGCGCACAGACATTACCACGGTTTGGTTAAATTCATGATTTTATTATCTGCTAATTGGTGGCACAACATGCCGCATTCAAAACAAAATTGTAAAAAAAAACTTCGCAAGATAGAAAGTTTGTGTTAAGGAGAGAGAGAGAGAGAGAGAGAGAGAGAGAGAGAGAGAGAGAGAGAGAGAGAGAGAGAGCTGTAGATCACTTTCAAAGCCATGTTTTTGATTTCGAATTAAGGAAATAAATTGTTGGTATATAACATAATTGAACTACAGCCAATTTAATACTTACATACACTAAAAATTAAAAGTTCAATAACTCCGAATATTTTGAGCTTTCTCCATAGGCGTAGAACAATTTTTTTCCTCAAATATCATCCCCTTTCGCCCACATTTGTATTAAGGAACCGAACACCCTGTAAAATGTATTTTACAGCAAAGTGACCAAAATACATACATGCTCAAAATATATTCATCCCCGTACAATGATAGAAAAGTAATGAAAATATCTATGTGTCCGATACTTCAGATTCCGTGTAAGTATGCTTACATTTATTAGTTTTTCCTAATCAACAATTTTCACTTTAGACGGTGTGCAAACAATAAGTTCGGTTTGTTTAAAAACTGAAATGAAGGGTTGCCAAATAGGCAACATAGCACTTCCAATTAGTCCTATAATGGACCCTCAAAATTTAGACAATTTGTCCGATTTTTCATAGCTTTTATTACTGCATTGTAAAATTTAATATAAGTACTACGTATTAATGTTTCGAAAATGCATTTTTAAAATCTACAATTGATTTATATGATCAAATGCTTTTTTCTCTCCTGTAACGAAAATACTTACAAATCACTGTACCATGCAGTGATCAGGTAAACATAATTAATAATGATGTTTTATGTGTAACAATTGTGAAGAATCATATTCTAACCTTTGTTTTAGTGTTGATACTATGTGTTTTAACTGAAATTGCTTAGGTGAAATACGAAAATAACGAAATAATTATAATAATATGCCAGGGGGTCCATTATACGCATACAATCCCTATCTTGTACTAACGTCTATTATGTTCTTTGACTATTATTGTGAAAACAAATTCTAATCTGAGTAGATCTTAATCCAATAGAAAATGCAACAGTGGAAGTTTTTCGATGAATGGATGGCCAGTTAGTTACGGATATATGTATTCTACTATAGTTTACTGACCTGCCGGTATTATTATTGTGTATTATAACATCAGTTTATTATTTTATTTAATGATATTAAATGATGTCACATAAGTGCATTTAAACTCATTTCATTAAAATCATTATTTTCAGCACACAAAATTAAATTTTACTTTTTTATTGCTATATCATTTCAGATCATCCATGGATATCCCAAGTTTTATGAGATAATTTTCTATCATTTTTATTTTTTTCGCAATGGAACTATCATTCTTATATTCATTCTCTATATTATTTGTCTTTATAATTTTCATTCACTGTATTTTTTATAATTATAATATTATTTCACTTTATTCAAAATATAACTATATGAAATTAAATATTTAATGGGAAGGGAGGAAGCATCAGGGTATCACTCAAACTGGAATTGGACTATGGAGTGGTATGACAACCGGCGTCTAGGTCCGCTTTCTGGCATGTATGTTCATGTTTGCCATGTACTTTTTCACCGTTTGGCCGGTTGAATCGACCTCCCGGCCAAGCGCACGCAATGATGTAGCCACTTTTCACTCGGTCTTCCGCTTCAGCATCCTTCGGAGCTTCTTGTCGCTCAGGGTCGTCGGCCGTCCGGAACCGGGCTTTCTTTCGATGCTCTGATTGTTGTCGAATAGTGCCAAGATGTTGTAGATGCCGTAAAGGAACGTATTCGGCGTCCACAAAGTACCGCACGATGTCCGTTTTCGACGCGGTGGGGTGCCGTTCTTTGAAGGCGCACACTTCTGAACGGAGTGCTTCACTGTTTTTGCCATCACGGTTAGAGTTCGACTGATAGAGCTGTCAAATTTTCTGCTGTCATGGACTACTATGATTGATGCTGCAGGGGTACTGTTGTCAGTGCGGGTTAAGGTAAACTCATTTAAAATCGGGAATTTTTGCCCTTATTTTTAATGCGATCGTTACTGCGTCCATTAATACGAACTTTTGTAGTATATCACTGTTTACCGATACGCATTGTGCAAGCTGATCACAATTTGTTGGGTGATCAGCTGCTGGCATCAACACGTTACCAGTCAAGTATGATTTAGTTTAAGAATCGCCTTACAAGGATTGGCAGACCAAATCTCATTGGGCTGTAAACATCCACTACCAAGAAATTTAAATCTGCGCCTGTACAATGCACTACAGCTGCAAAGCAGATGCTCCGCAGTTTCGCTTTCTAGGTTACAGAAGCGGCTTAAACACTCTGGTTTCATCCAGTCTCCGTTCATAGTTATCACGGGTCCGGTTTTGAAATGTTGTAATACACTCAGATGACCGGTAAGATCACCTAACATTATATTTCTAGACCTTTGAGAATTGCATCATTGCATGGTATTCTGCACATAGTCGCATGCAAGTCGTTGTAGTTTTGCAAGTTTTGCTTCTGCATTAGCTTCCTTGGTTTTTGCCCACCACACTAACGAAGGTTACGTTATTTTTGGACGTATAAGAGATGTGTGGACCCACATAATCATTTTTGGTCTCAGGCCCAATTTCCTATCATTGGTTTTGGAGCATAACCATAAAGCACTAATAGATTTGCTTATCGCATAATCAAAGTGTGCCTTCTAATTCAGCTTAGCATCCATAATTAAGCTTTGGTTTTTAACCTGTTCGCTTAATTGGATGTGTTCTTCTCCGAACTCGAGTGCTTTAAGGTTAAGCTTTCTTTTACTTGTGAAAGGTGCGATTACTACTTTTGAAGAAGTAATGCTTAGACCCTCCTTCATACACCAAGATTGGGTACACAGAAAAAAATAATTAATTTTAACAAGCGCGTAAAATTTCCCCTCGTGTAATTCCAAACCAAAGGAGCGTAAACAACGCAATCTGTTTGCAATCTTTCATACAACTGGCTAGATTAAGGCGTTATCTGGCTTAAATTTACATGAAATATCCCATTATTTTCTGCCAAATCTAGCATTCCCTTTATGTGCATTAGAAAACGCAGAAAATTCAGTGTTTCTTTTTATCTGTGTAACCTTGAAAGCCTGTTACATTCTACCCGATACCCTTCTGAGAATATCGTCTACAACTAAGGACCATATAAGTGGGACGAGTACTCCTCCTTGGGGGCAACATTTTGTTGTCCTTACCTTATTTAATAGAAGCTCCTCCTAGCTCAGAAATGATTACTTTTTTCACAAGCATAGTATGAATCCAGTTGACAATGCTAGTGTGAAAATTCCTCTTCTTCACAGCTCGAGCCATTGAGAAATATGATGTTTTGTCAAACGCTCCTTCAATATCCAAGAAAGAACAAAGTGCTATTTCTTTAACTGACACAGATTTATTTGTCTAATCAGGCTTAGCAGTTCTTGGTATAAAGATTATTCCTACTAACCTTCATTTTGAACTTGTTTGTCGCATTCATAAGTGCAATCATTGCCTCAATAAGATCATGAAATATAAAAGCAAATACGATTTTTATTGCACAAATAATCGGTAAAACGTATGCATACACCAATATGTAATTACAATTATAAAGTTTTTAATTGAATTGAATCATTAATTAAAGTTTAATTTAGGTCTACGGAATCACCAGACAATGCGTTGAGCATCAACTCTTCTCAAGTGGAATTCCTTACGGAATTCATGGAACAAAATCTAACCCGTGCGCTGTGTCTGTTAAAAACTTCCGATGCCAAAAGAAACTCACATTGTGGGATCATTTGATAAATGTGCTCAGCAAACGAGGTCCTTCAGGGATGTTCTAAGATTCTTCAAGGATGACCAACAAACTTCATGGAAATTCAATAAACTTCAGGGATGTTCAGCGAACTTCATGGATCTTCAATGAACTTCAGTGAAATTCTACGAAATTCAGGGATTTTTCAAGATCTTCAGGGAAGTTTAACAAATGCCATCGAAATTTATTAACTTCAACGAACTTTAGGGAAATTCAACAAACTTTAAGGAAGTTCTGCGAACTTAAGGGTAGTCCAACGATTTTCATAGACATTCACTGAAATTTAGGGAAGTTAAAAAAAAAGCATGGGAATTCAAGGAATTTCAGCGATCTTAATGGAAGTTAAACGAATTTCATAGAAGAGGGGAGTTCAACGAACTTAATGGATCTTCAATGAAACTTCAGAGAAAATCTACGGACTTCGGGGATGTTCCACGAACTTAAGGAATGTTCTACGATCTTCAGGGAAGTTCAAAAAATTCATGGCAATTTAAGGAACTTCAACGAACTTCAGGGAAGTTCAACGAACTTTAGGAAAGTTCAACAAACTTAAGGAAGTTCAACGAACTTAAGGAAGGTCAACAAACTTTTGGGATGCTATACAAACTTCAGGGAAGTTCAACCATTTTCATGGAAATTCAATGAAGTTCAGGGAAGTTCAACAAATTTCATAAAAAATCAATGAACTTCAGGAAAGTTCAACGAATTTCATAGAAAATCAATGAACTTTAGGAAAGTTCAGCAAACTGCATGGAAATTCAATGAATTTCAGAGAAGTTCAACGAACTTCATAGAAATTCAACGAACTTCTGGGAAGTTCAACGAAGTTCATGGAAATAAAATAAACTTTAGGGAAGGTCAACGAACTTTATAGAAACTTATGGAAATTCAACTTCAGAGAAACTCAGCAAATTTCATGTAAATTCAATGAAAAAAGTTTATGGAAGTTTTATGAAATTTTAGATAGTTTTACGGACATCAGGAAAGTTCAACGAATATCGGCAAAGTTCAATGAACTTCATGGAAATTCCAGGAAATTCAAAATCTTCAGGATAGTTCCATGACTACACTACTTCCCACTTCTATCAGTCCCTTGAGCCCAGAAAAAGTGTCCTTGGGGGACATCACACCATTTTGACCATGTTGGGAAGTGGGTGACGACCAATACCAGTCAGTCACTCATGTTATGCAGTCAAGTTATACAGTCAGGGTCAAAACGTATTTGATGAATAAAAAAATGTTTTTATGAAATATACATCCAATATCCATGTAACATAATACATTAAATCCAATACAAAACATGTGAGATCCGCCATTGTTGGATAGTCAGTCCTTACATTCCTTCGATCAGTGGGATATTCAGGTTTCCAACTCTAACACTGATGGGACCGGTTTGCTGCTGTTGATTTCGGGGAAGGCGAAGTCGGGAAAACATCCAATTCGTGGCTTGTGGTATTGGACTCCTACGTGGGACTTAGTTTATCTCGGATTCTTGGGGTTTTTGCTCACAATTCAACACATAAACTACATTTATTCTACACACAGGACTTCAAAAACTACATTTATTGAAACTAAAAATATATAACTAAGGAGTGTATCGAATATAAGCTATCCACATACATTTGCGTTGTACGCATGTATTTGTGATGGTTTTTTATGCTCTGAACACTGCATGCTGTGCGTTTGACTGTCAGCTTTCTTTTGTTTACTTGTTTGTGCGGTTCAAATTCTGCGTTTTCAAAATGTCGCGTATTGAAAAGGAAGTGAAAATTAAGGTTCTGGACACATGGCTAAGTGAGAAGGGTATTACTATGCGAAAATTGGCGAAGCGGTTTGGAATTCATCATGCGAGTGTTAAAACCATCATTAAGAAGTTTGGGGAACACTATTCTTTGGATGAGCTACCAGGAAGAGGCAGAAAACCCGGTTCTTCCAACCCGAAACTGGAGCAGAAAGTGGTATCTCTAATCATGAAGAACAAATCAATGTCAATACGTGATTTGGCCAAAAAAGCAGGAACGAGTGTCAGAATGATCCAGCGTATCAAGAGGCGAAACCACCTGAAGACCTACAAGAAGCAGAAAATCTCGAAACAAAGTGCAGAACAGAAGAAGCGAGCAGCAACAAGGGCCCGGAAATTGTATTCGCGTCTTTTGCAGCGTCCGGATGCATGCGTTTTGATGGACGATGAGACCTATGTAAAGGAGGACTCAAAAACCCTTCCAGGTCCACAATACTTTACTGCCGTCGTTGGGTAGGATGTGAGCGATGCGGACAGGTCGATTCAAGTGGAGAAATTCGGTCGAAAGGTACTGATATGGCAAGCAATATGTTCCTGTGGTTTGAAATCAACCATTTTTTACACTACCGGAACTATAAATGCGGAAATCTATCGATCTGAGTGTCTCCAGAAGAGATTGTTGCGTTTATATAAGAAGCATATTAAACCTTCACTCACTATGCCAAAACCACGTGCGGAAAAGAGTATAGATTTCGTTGAGAAAAATATCAATCCACCAAATTGCCCTCAGCTTCGACCCATCGAACGTTACTGGGCAATCGTGAAGAGGGTCTTCAAGAAGACTGGTAAGGCAGCTGGGAACACGCAGGAGTTCAAAAAAATTTGGGCTCAAGCGTCCAAAAAATGCGATGCAACACTTGTCCGGAACTTGATGAAGAGCATTCGATCCAAAGTTCGAAAATTCGTGAAGAAATAATTTAAATTTCATCCGGTCTTCATTATGTTCAAGTTTAACCTCGTACAATAAAGGATCAATTTTTTTGTATGAATAAAATATCGGTTTTCAACATAATTTGTAAGAAAGTTTGTGGATAGCTTATTTTCGATACACTCCTTACAAGGGTAGCCTTTGTGCCATGAGAAATATACGGAAGAAGCCATTGTTTAAGTTTGTCAGTTAGGCACTAATGCCAAATCTTTATCGAAATGTGTTTGAAGGGCAACATACCCCAGTTCTGGTCCAAAGAGATGTGAACACCTTGCACGCTTGAAATAAACTGTCTAGATTTCAGAGTATCTGCGAACATTGAAGCACGTGTATGAGAACATCCTAACTCGTACTTGAACTCTCTATGGACATGCATAACAAAGCATTGGAGAGAAATGTCATCTGACAAAAGGATGGAATAGTCGACTAAAATAAAACTTTAGTGATCGTCAGTCGGTGCGAATCGAAACAAACCCAAAAAAGGAGAGAGTTCCTTTCCCGTGTGCGCATCAATAAACAGAGTGCACACAATAGATCGCTAGAATAACTGTGCAAGCCACAGTGGTACATGAGCGTCTTTTCATGCGTCAATTTTTGCCTGTTGAAGTGGCGGACTTGTTCTGTTGCTACAACCTACCCCGCAGTGGGATGTTAGGCAAAGATTGACGTCCATGGTTCGAGTACCATTGAATACATGCCCTTTCGCTCATTTTCAAAACATCTGTTAAATTTCCTACCTGCCGCACTCTGACGGAACTTTCAACACTTTTTCTTCACATCTTTCATTCTAGCCAAAAACATTAATGTTCACTCTTGGTGCCTCATGGTGATGAGCGAACATCTCCTTCGACATCATAATCGTTACTCCTCGCACGGAGAATACATAACATAACAATTAATGTATGACTAAAATATGTTCTTTTTTAAATCGTGAATTTAAAAAATTTGAACACCCCTCATTTTTACTTTATTTTGTTTTTGTATACAGTTGTCAAAATGGCGTCTTTTTATTCAGTTTTTCAAATGACGTCGAAGCAAGAAGTGCAGCTTATCAAACTTTGGCACACGATGAGCAAAATCCTAATTATTCCAACGCCGATTTGGCAAAATCCCGTAATATTGCCAAATCAACCTTGACGAATGTTATAAAAGTGTTCGGAGAACGTCTGACGATTGCCAGGAAGCCTGGATTAGGAAGAAACCGAAACCAGGAAGCTGCAGCAACCGGATGAATAGTGGCCAGCATTTTCAAACACAATCCCAAGCTTTCCATCAGAGATATCGAAAATAAATTGGAAAAGTCCCATACAACAGTGCAAAGAGCAAATAGCAAAGAGCCGGACTGTCAACATATAAGGTTACAGTGACACCAATTGATGATGTGGCGATTGTGATTGTGATCTAGGTTGATTTTTAGAGTTTGTCGTTATTCGTTATTCGTTTCGCCTTTACAGCATAACATAGAAAATGGCTTTAAATGCTCATTATGCAAACTCTATAAGCTATGATTTATATGATAGTGGCTAGTTATTTTTAACTTTTAAACAAGTATCACTCCAAGAGTGGAAGCATAATATTTTCATTTTCGGCTATCTTTACTATTTAATATTAATGAAATAGCTACCTTCAAAAAGCTGAAATAAATTATCTTCCCAAATCAGTTGTTAGATAACTAGTTGAACATACAATGATTTTACAAGCATCCCGTTGACCTAATTATAAGAACATAATGTTTGCTCTGTTCCCAACAATTACCATAACATAAAATCACATAGTAACATTTTGGTATTGGTAAAACTTTCAATGTATCAGTACTTGATTGTATATTTTACAAATGGATTATCTAAATCAAAACCCAAGCAACAATATCTGAATCCTAATGTTTTTGATATGGAATAATCGATTAATCACGTAAAACGTGCAAACAGCCACAGTAAAGTTGATTTAAAATTGTTTAATATCAATATTTTAAAACACCGTAGTAACGGGGACGACCCCGGCGTAGTGGTTAGCATCCATACCTCTCACGCCAAAGTCACGAGTTCGAATCGCACCCCCGGACAAGTCACGAAAATACCCAAACGGTATTTGAGTGACTACGACGGGAGATGAACCAGCCCAGAGCTGAAAATCTCGATAATAAAGGAAAAAAAAAAAAAAAACACCGTAGTAAAAGACCGCGTTTGACAGCTTCAGTTGTGGCAGCTTAAAAATTGTAAATTTAGGAAATTGAGGTTACCTTCTTGTGAAACAAGGAGATCAGGTGGTCTTATTTATTCGTTGTTCCGACAACTGTTTCACTACAGCTAAGAACCACCACTTATATTAAGATGTTAAGTGTTATAAATTGTTTAGTTACCCTCACTACCAATTCGGGAAATTTGAGGTTATTGAATGTCAAAGCTTAAGCTAAAAATAGAAAATGCATACGATTTAATAAAAATAATTTCTTTAAATTTACTATTTCTTCACCTTTTTTTATATTTTCTACTCTACACTCAACCTCTAGATTATTCCAATACTTCATTAATTTGTATCGTTATTATTTTAACTATTGGAAATAAATGATACAGCTAATTAACTTTTTAACTTCACTCACGTAATCTTGTATCTTCTTCTTTTTGACTTTAAATCTTATGTTGACACATGCCATGTGTCTTTATCAGTCAGTCGACCATCGGTATTAAGAATAATTTCCACTACATCGTTGTGTCCAAGAACTGTTACATCAAATATGTTGCATGAAATTTGGTGTTGAGTTAAGCGAATATGGATTAAAATTAAATGCTTAAATAACCAATAAAACGTTAATAAAGATTATAAAACTTGGCTAATTTTTCAAAGTAGTTTTGAATTATAGGTAAATCAGGTAAACTTAAACAAAGAAACCCCACTTTCAAACAACAACTGTTGCCAAAATGTCTGCGTAGCACTTAACGTGTTAAGAATGAATCTAGATGGAGCACCATATTGCAAAAAATACGCGTTGTAAGTTAACGTTAACCCCGTTAACTTGGAATAGGGTCCCGGGGTGCTTAAGTCGTTATCTACCCTATCTGGTTCTCCCAAATGCAAACATAATTTTACAGAAATTTTTCTTTTTCAAAATCTTAAGCAATGCTCGATTCTTGAGGATTTATTGAAGGGCGTTTATATTTTGCGTCATAGAACAGAATATTGATCCATAAATCTGAAAGCGTTTAAAAAAACCTATTCCAACACGATTTTCAGATCATTTTGCTTCTGTATATTTTGATCACTGATATTTAGATGATAACGATATCCATTTAAAAAAAGTTATCCTCGAATTCTTTTAAATATCGGTATCATCTCACTTTATTGCAACGCGAATGACAATATTTGGATGTTGTAAAAAATGCTATAACAACTCTGTGTAAACAATGTGAAGTTGCAAATAGGCTCCACCCTTGCGCTTTTTGCGTGGCTGTTGTGTGTGAATTTGAGGTACAGAGCCAAACAAAACTATCCATAATTGGTTTCAAGAGAGATTTTTTTGCTCTATTGAAACAAGTTGTGCTACTTAAAGGTCTACAAAAGTACCGAGCGTCGCCTCAACGATCATTAGTACTCTTATGTTTAAAATTGAAATCAAAGATCCTTAGGTGAAGATTAGGGGAGGAGTTGGCAAGTGATTGTCCGCGCAGGGGGATGGGGGTGTCATAAATCGGTCAAATCCAATGCACGTGGTAAGTGGATAGCTCCTTAGCTCGAATAACGTTAGAAATAAAGGGGGAACACAAAATTATTGCGACACATTCAACAGGGCATAACTTTTTCATTATTGGGTAAAAATCAACCAAATTTTGCACACTTTCTCATTGATGTGTATTGTTCACATGCTGTCAAACTCGAAGTCGTGTTTTTCGATTCAACGAAAATGGAGGTGAACCAACGCGAGTCGAGAGAACAAATTCTTTCCAAACACCTGGAATTTCCTGACCTGTCGCACCGGCAGTTGGGAAAAATGTTGAACATTCACCATTCAACCGTCTCCAGAGTGCAGAAGCGGTTCCAGGAGCGGTTGACGTTGGACCACGGCAAAGGAGCTGGAAGAAAACCGGGACCGGAGAACAAAAAGACGGAGGGAAAGGTGAAGCGGATGATGAAAGCAAATCCCAACGTCTCAAGCCGTGATTTGGCTAAAAAGATCGGCATGAATTCAAAGAAGAGAGCTGGACTACATACATAAAAGGTACAGAACTTCCCAAACCGCGATGAGCGGCAACAATCGGAAGGCTAAAACTCGGACACGGAAGCTCTACGAGAAGATGCTGACAAAATATGGCTGCTGTGTGATGGACGACGAAACGTATATAAAAGCCGATTTTAAGCATATTCCGGGGTTGGAGTTTTCTTCCGGCAAGAGCAAGTTCTATGTGGACGACAAATTTAAGAAGAATAAATGTCGAAGATCGCCTCCAAATATCTCATTTGGCAGGCCATCTGCTCTTGCGGACTGAGGAGTGAGCCTTTCGTGACAAAGGGCACAGTAAATGGCGAGATCTACAAATCTGAGTCAAAGCGAAAGCGCCTTTTGCCGTTCTTGCAGCAGCACGACGAAGCTCCGCTATTTTGGCCAGATTTGGCATCATGCCACTATTCTAAAAGTGTCCTGGAGTGGTATGCGGCCGATTCATTTTGTTCCAAAGGACATGAATCCGCCAAACTGTCCGGAGCTGCGCCCGGTGGAGCAGTACTGGGCAATGATGAAGCGGGAACTTCGGAAGAGCAAGAAGACAGTCAAAGACGAGAAGGACATGTTAAGAAAATGGAAAAAAAAACTGAGAAACTGGTACCGGATGACACTGTAAAGACTTTGATGGAGGGCATCAAGCGAAAATACGTTCAATTTTACACTCAAGGCTCCATCGATTAACTTTTCTTTTGATTTTTGAAGTAAATATATGTATAAAACTACCCTAAAATTTTGGTTTGATTCTAAACATTATAAGAAAATTGGCATGACATTTTCGGTGTCGCAATAATTTCGTGTTCGCCCTTTATGTAAAGGGTGTTTTCGATAAAAATGGCACACAGAAAATCTTCTGTAACTTTTGAATCGTATGAGTAAAAAACCTAGAAATTCGAGTAGATCTTACCCATAGTGTATTATTTACATTTGCCAAGTTTCATAGTTAAAACATTCAGTAGATCCAGTCATGTCGTCGAAACAAGAAATTGTCCGTGAGAAAATTTTGTGCACTCACAATCAAAATCCAGGGGCGTCCCACCGGTGGATTGCTAAAAGGCTTGGAATTGCAAATACAACTGTGTCTCGTATAATAAGAACCTTCAAGGAGCGTCTGAGTGTCCAAAGGAAGGAAGGGAGTGGTCGTAAAAGTGATCCAATGGACAGTAAAATGGCCAGGAAAGTCGTACAACAATTCAAGAACCGTCCAAACATGTCAATTCGAGTGTCGCTAAAAGGCAAGGTGTCAGTCGGTTTTGTGCAGAAACCATGAAGCGCGCTGGTTACATGTTTACAAAGTGCCAAAAGCCCCAAACCGGAATGAAAAACAAAACATCACTGCGAAAACCCGCGCCCGGAAACTTTACACGAAGCTGCTCACCAAATCCGGTTGCATCGTGATGGATGACGAAACATACGCCAAGGCCGACTTCCGTCAACTTCCTGGGCAAGAATATTTCGTTGCCAAGTCGAAGTTCGATGTTCCGGAGGATGTTCGAAAGAAGAAACTATCGAAATTTGCAAGGAAGTTTCTAATCTGGCAGGCGATTTGCGGATGTGGTGAAATAAGTGCTCCCTTCATCACTTCCGGAACAATAAATGGTGCGATTTACACGGAAGAGTGCCTTAAGAAGCGTCTCTTGCCATTCATTAAGAAGCACAAAGGATCAACTCTGTTTTGGCCTGATCTAGCATCCTGCCACTACGCTCGAAACGTATTGGAGTGGTACCGAGCCAACGGAGTCAATTATGAACCCACCAAATTCACCGGAACTTCGTCCAATTGAAAAATTCTGGGCAATTATGAAAACGGAGCTTCGCAAACATCCCAAAACTATAAAAACAGAGCTAGAATTGAAGAAAATTTGGGTAAAAACAACAAAAACACTGGGAAAATCGGTTGTACAAAATTTGATGGGTGGAGTGAAAAGGAAGGTGCGGGCATTCGGGATGGGAAACGAAATTAAATAAAACAAAAGTTGTAAATCAAAACTCATTAGTAGTTCTTCATTCCCTGAAAATTTCAAGAAAATCCGATAATCAGTTTAATTTTGATGAGTATATATGTGTGTGCCATTTTTATCGAATACACCCTTTAAGCCTCATTATTTTATGACGCATACTGTATATTGAGGAAATCTTGTAGACGAGGTTTTGTCATTAAAATGTTGCTACACCAATAAAATGGAATGAACTATTAAGATGTCAACAGTGTGGAAAACAGTAACTGAAATGACTTCTGTGATAGCAACGACCGATGTAAAAATGGGTGACTCACCCAACAAACATCAATGCTGAATCACGGTTTGTTCGAACAAATTTGGAGAAGTTGTTCAGCTTGTTCTTCTAGAAAGCTGAATAACTTTTTCTTATTTGTTTGAACAAGCGTTTATTCAACATTGATGTTTGTTGGGAAGTTAAAGTTGTCCGCATCCAAAATAGCAACGCAATTGACAACGATTTTTCTCAGACTTAAAACCTCTCAAACTTCAACCTAGGATCAATCGTAAACCATTTTTCAAAAACACAAAAATAAATCAATCCCCCTTGCCCGGCAGTTCAATGACTGGAGCAGTTATCAACAGTGCAAAAAACCAATTGAACGCCATCCGGAGGGTTCCTCCGGTGGATGACTGACGTTTTGGCACAAGGAAAATTCAATAACTTCCTAAATAGCAATATCATCGCCGTCCGACAACTCGACAAGATTGACTCGCTTGATTGCTTGGCTCCCCTCAAGTTCAACTCGAGCGAAACTTATCCAACGACGACGGCGGTATCCGAGAGTTGAGATTTGCATGAACGAACGACCGAGGTGTTAAAATCGTATAACCATATTGTAATGAATTGATTTCCTGCGGTAGAGGTTTTGAAATGGCATGAACTTTTTTTTTTTTGCTTTGCTTTTTCAGGCCTCGAAAAAGGAAAGCCAATTTAGGCGGAACAGGGAAAGAAATATGTTATTGAATTTAATACCTTCGATATGCAAATTACACTTCACTGCTGTGCTGGTTCAGACACCGAATCAAGGACAAGCTGTTTCGTTCTGTTCCGGCAGTCTTTGGCTTGGCGAGGGTCGTCGTTGGGGACGGTAAATAAAATTACCGAACAAATGAGCCAAATTGGAGGCCCTCTCGGAAGGTGCCATGCTAAGTCAAGCGTGGGGATGTCACATCATTGGAGGTTGAAGTGGTTGGTACTTATCGTAAAAGCGTTTTAAGGGAAATTATTTAACGATTTCCCCATCCACACCCTCAGGAAAACGGTGCAGCATAAAAGTCATTAGGTGTAACCGCAGATGGTAAATTTGTTTAGCGCCCGCATAATCAAGGACTTTCGATTGACGTTTTTTGAAGGTGTTCGATCATCGCTGAATAGCCACTCCCCCTCCCATCCATTCCTGAAACAAAAACAAATCAACAACCTTTTAGGTTGCTCCTCGCCCAACACGTACCTTTTCGCAGCAAAATCATCTACACCATTATCGAGGTTAAATAATGGCAGACGGACGCACTTAAAATTTTTAAGTGACTTCTTGAAACAACCCACAGGGGGGGCGGTCAGAGAGAACGAAAACGAAAGCCACACCCCGGCACACCCCACCTCCCGGGGGCGCTAACAGAAATGAAAATATTTTTTCAAAGTTACATCAATATTAAATTGAAACTGTAGAAAGTTTTGCCATCGTCCGAGAGTTACCTCTCGGTAAAATGGAGGCAACAAAAAAAAAACGATAGAGAAAATGACCTCGCCTCTGGCCTCCGGTGCTGGGAAAACACGAGCTAGCATCAGCAGCAGCAGCAGAAGTTACATTAACTTTCAAACACTCGAAATTAAGTTATGCTTTGAAATTGAAACTTTGCTCTTGCTTGGACGATGATCCTTTCTCCGTTTTCCGGTGGCTCCCCGGGTAAGCCGACAGGAGTTCCGTTCCGGATGTCCTACGGACGGGTGCCGGTCAGGGCTGGCCGGAATCGCAAAAGTTTAAGGATCATTTTCGATTCCCAGCCGGGTGAGAGTCGGGTGCTAAAAACACGCGCAAAACCTGGACCGGCAGCTTTGATGATTCGGTGTGGCGTCTTTGCAGTGCCGTCGTTGGCGTCGTTGTCATCGCCATCGTCGTCGTTGGCGTCGTCGTCGGCAGGAATGGAATCAATTTATATTCATCGTTACAACTTGGCTTGCTGGAATGTTCTACGGGAGGGAGGGATGGTAAGGCATTTTAAATCAACTTTGAGTGATGTTTCGGGTAAATTTGATTAGGTACTTTCCTTTGCATGTTCCAGCAGCAGAAGCAGGAGGAAACAGAGAGTATGAAGCTACTGATGGCTGCTACATTTTCTCGAGGAAAATTGCATTTAAGTTCAGCTCTCGGTATTTGACTTCATTGAAATGGATAATATGGACTTTGACTGCTGATGAGATTTGATGGGGAAGATTTACCTTAGTTTACCGGTGTGGGTCGGACTATCAACATAATGAGCAATGTTTTGAACAAAGAGTGGTGGTTCTGATGACGATCTGCGTGCTTCCTGTACACTTAACGTCTACAATAAAAAAAAATCATTGGTGATGGCGGATGGCGTGGTGGACAGACTGGAGTTGGTATGGCGTCTGACGTGGCGGTCGTGTCCACGTCAGACGCCATACCAACTCCAGTCTGTCCACCACGCCATTCCGGCCATCGCATCGTACATTAAACCAGCCGCCCTTTCGACGAACAACCCGGTGTCACTTCAGCCACTACTCTGGTCACGATTACCACTAGAACCGCTACCTGACCGCCACGTCAGACGCTTGGCAGCCTTATCGAGGATCTGACCATTTCTCCAGCTTAGCCGCCACGTCACTATTCCGGCTATTAATTCAGGTGCCATTCCATCCGTTAACCCAGTGTCGCTCTTACCGCGAATCAGCCTCCACGGCAGTCACCATTACAATCACCACGTTAGACGCCATACCATCCCCCAGACTAGCCACCACATTATCCGCCATCCTCATCGCCATTCCGGTCGTCACTCTGGCCGACCTGTTGGCTACCGCTTCAGCCATTAAGCAGGCACCATCCAACCATTACCATGTGGCACCCCGCCATCTTCAACAACCATCTCCGTATTGCTCGACTCTACCACCATCCGCGTTTTGGGACAATAAACACGGTAAAACAAACACATATATATTAGTTAGGGCTCCCACATCCGAAAAACCTTCCTCGCCATAACGCCCTGAGACAAAAGAGACCTTGAGTGTCCACCCCAGGAGTTGCCGTTGGATTTAAACCAGCAGCTCGGGGCTTAGGCCGGTTCCGTTCTGGAGTTGAGTAGATCCGGAAACTAAAAGTAGTCTTATACCTTCATCCGAGTTTCGTAGCAAAACATTGTAGCGTTGGTGCGGTTCTAATGGATCGTTAGTCCAGCCTAAACCGCTTATGGCAATCATGGGGGATCTCGCGCCGTCAAGAACACGTGTTTCGCGGTTTCCTCAACTCCCGCGCACTCGCTGCATGCGGAGGACTGTGCATACCCATATTTGTGCAGGTTTTGCCTAAAACAGCCGTGGCCTGACAATATCTGCGGTAAATGGAAGCTCACTTCACCGTGTCGCCTACCGACCCACCCGGTTAACTCCGGGATTAGTCGATGGGTCCACCGGCCTTTGGTGGAGTTGTTCCATTCCCTTTGCCACTTAACCATGGATGCGGCTCTAGTGGTCTTCCGAATACCTCTTGTTCCACGTTGTAACAAGCACTCTACGTCCCCTTTTATGACCATGCTTATTGCCATCATCCCCGCTAGGACGCAGATCGCGTCGCGTGATATCGTTCGGTATGCACTAACCACTCTTAGGCGCATAAGCCTCTGCGTACTCTCTAGCATACTTACGTTGCTCTTGGTACTCAAGGCGGTAATCCATGCCGGCTCGCCGTACCTAAGTATGGACAGGGCGACACTGGCCAGGAGTTTACGCTTTCTTCCTTGTACCGCCGAGCTATTCGACATCAGGGATAATGCCGATATAGCCATGGAGGCTTTCTTGCAGGCGTAATCGACTTGACTGACAATGGACAGCTTATCGTCGATCATAACTCCAAGATACCTCAAGAACCTCTTCGATTCCACTGTGCAGTTACCTGCACTGGTCATCGCATGTTGCTCCGATTTCCTATTATTCACCACCGTGACCTCAGTCTTATAGTGGGCTGGCTCCAATTGCCTGGAGCTCATCCATCTCTCCACAATGCCAATGGAGTGTGAGGCCGTTAACTCGGCCTGTTTTATGGATTCACCACATATCTCCAGGGTGATGTCGTCTGCGAACCCGACTATCTTCAACCCGCTCGGGAACTCAAGCCGCATAACCTCGTCGTACATCGTGTTTCATAACACCGGACCCAGGATCGAACCTTGTGGGACGTCTGCGGTGATCTGGACACGTTTCTGGCCTGCCTTTGTGTTGTATACCAGTACGAAATTCTGGAAGTAGCTTCCAAGAATCTTGTACAGGTACCCAGAAACCTGTAGGCGCTGGAGAGAGTTAGCAATAGCCATCCAACTGGCATTATTTAACGCATTTCTCACGTCAAGTATGACCAATGCACAGTATCTTACTCCTCGCCTTTTGCGCTGCATTGCCACCTCAGCCGTCTTGGTGACGGACAGGATGGCATTCACCGTTGACTTCCCTTTGCGGAAGCCAAACTGATTATTAGACAGACCGCCTATACCCTCCGTGTATGTTGTCAGTCTGTTGAGGATTACCCTCTCGAGCACTTTACCCGCTGTATGCAACAGACATATAGGTCTCTATGCCGATGGATCTCCTGGTGGCTTCCCTGTCTTTGGTAGCAACACAAGGGTCTGAATTTTCCAGGCGTCCGGGAAGATGCCCTCGCCCAGACACGTTTGCATCACCATCCTGAACATTTCGGGATCCAGCAAGATAGCCGTCTTGATGGTTAGGTTCGGAATACCATCCGGTTCCGGCACTTTGTTCGCCTTTAGAGACTTTGCTATCGCAATGAGTTCCTCATTCGTCACCGTCGCCTCGTCACCGGCCCCCGTTGTGCCGGCCCCCGGAGCCGTCTACCCTTCCGTCACTGAGGTTAAGGTCTGGGATAATGGAACGCATGGGGACAAATCTACGGCGGGTCGTGGCTCGGAAAGAGTCCCCCAACGATCACCTGCAGCAGCTCTCAGGAACGCTCGGTTGGTGCCGCCAATCCTCTGATGTTAGCCATTACTACCCGGTAGGCGTCACCACACGGATTCGCATTGGCCTTCTGACACAGAACCTAAAAGCAGGCTTCCTTGCTGGCCTTTATCTCCCTCTTTAGTGCGGCCTTTGTGGCGACTAGCGCCCCTCTACGCTCGATTCTCTCGGCGTCTGACCACGCTCTTTGCACCCTTCGTCTTGCGTGGAGGCATGTTGTTCGGAGGTCAACCAATACACCGGCGATCTTCCATTTCTCGGTTTGACTTCCCTCGGCATGGTCGCATCGCACGCTCATGTAAGTGCCATTACAAGTTGTTCGCCACTAGGTTCCTGGGTTTTACGTATGTTTCGTTCCCTCTCAGGCGCCTCTTTAAAAGTCTCTACATCAAAGAAGGATGCCTTAATTTGCGGGTGAATCGAGTGGATGCTCCTCCTTCCGCTCGCTGACTTGTATTGTGGACGATACAGTAACGAACCACCAAGTGATCACTATGGTTGTAGCCATCGTCCACCCTCCAATTGCTAAGCGGCCCAGGACTGCTGAATGTTATATCGATGATCGATTCCGCTCCGTTTCTATGGTAGGTACTCTTGGTACGTTGAGGTCGTTGAGCCTAGCCATGGCCTCCAGAAGAGTCTGGCCCCTAGGGATGGTAAGGCGGCTCCCCTACTCGAGCTCCCAAGCGTTGAAGTCCCTTGCTATTATCAACGGGTTCAGGCCAGTTAGCTCCGTTGTCATCCGATCGAGCATATTGGAAAACTGTTTGACCTTCTGCACATGTTGCTCCTATCTGGACCTTTGCACTCCCAGGACATGTGCCCGCTCTCTAGGCATCTGAAGCATGCCTTCGGCGGTTGGTGTAGGCTTAGTGGGAATATAGACCATCCCACCTTCACCTTCGCCACTTTCAACACCGCGTCCGCGTCGACTTCCGCTACCCTCATGGTTGCCACCTGGGTCTCGCATGTCTGCGGCGTCAACCTCGACCTTGCACTGTTCTTTAAGAGCAGTGGAGATCTCGTCTACCTCGGTGATCTCATCCATGTTCTTGCACTGGATTGTCACCTGTAAGATTAGGGCGCGTACCTCCTCACCCTCTCCTAAGACCTGTCTTTATAAGCCGGGTCTTTTTGCTCTGTCGTCTTTAGCTCCAGGAACATCTCGCTGGTGCGGGTACGGCATTTACTCCGCACATCGGCGCCTAGGCTTGCCAATTTAGCACTCCGCGCATCGCTTTCAAGACCTCAGAGTACTTTGACGCCTCAGTCTTGACAATGAGGGCCTCTTCGCGGTTACGCTTGCGGGCCTCCTGTCGCTCTTCAATTTTTTGTTTAGTCCTGTTTCCCTTTCATCGGACCTTGTTGTTGCGTAGCCTAAGGAAGCTTAGTTTAAGGTCCTTCACAATGCTGTTGCACGATGACGTAAAGCCAATAATCGCATCCAACTGCTCGGACACTTCCATCACTTTTGGAAGGGTTTCCCGTATCCTATATATGGCCTGGATGAGTCCAGGTCCATCCATGAGCACGTCTAGGTTGGTGGCACCTGCTCCGATACCGTAGCAATTCCGCAAGTGTCAGACACGCCAGATCTCACCGTTTTACGCAGTGGGGACGTCCCTAGGCCGCCTTTAGCGAACGAATTCGCTTTTGGGGTTTCTTCGTTTCCTCCATGTTGTTGGGTCCCCCTCTAGCCACTATCCAAGCCCACGTAGAGTAGTCACTATTGTGATCCCGTGGTTGTCTATGCAAGCAGGGAGGCCATGCGAGGGTTGACACGGCCCTTCATGGGGAACCGTGTTCAGAGCCGGATCAGCGTAAGACAGGCGTAAGGGTCATCTGAGCCTACTCCCGCCTGTCTGGCGAGGTCGGGCGGTGGAGAATGGAACGTACTGGAGGCCTGCTAGGGTTTTAATGGGACGGAGACGACCTGTGTCGCGGGAACCTCGCCATTTCCTATCGGTGTCACCCGGTAGTACTGAGGGAGACGACACAGGCGCCAGCTCGAATGCAACGGTACCACTAGTTATTCCTTTCGCAGCCAGTTGGACCATAATTGGGGTTTTACTGGCATCCGCTCCAATGCGTCGTAGGACGCTCCCTCTGTAGTTCGTTTAGCCGTTAAGGGGAGCTTAACATTTCCAAGGTGCACCGCGGGGAGGCGAACTACATTCACACCTCAAGCAAACGGCTTGACCTAATGTATTTGTACACGTGATCGCGTTTGATTCAGTTGAAAAAAAAAATGGAGAACGTAGTGAACTCCCTTGTGTATCCGAAAATTTGTGGTTCGTGATGTGAAAAACGGTGAAAAGACCGGGCTGTTGCTTGAAAATACAGTATTAGCATGGCAGCGTTTGGGAAAAATCGATTGAAACAAAAATTGCTGAAGACAGTGTATTCTTTCATTTAGTTTGTGATTTTAAACAGCCATTTTCCTTTTGGGGTAATATATGACCTCTTAAGCCTTAAGGGGCTAAGAAACACACGTTTACCGTATAATGTATTTTGTTTACTAACGACAAATTCTGCATCACCCATCGTTCGATGGGCCGTTGACAGTGGAATTAGTTAAGGCTGGTGATGCTCAGTCGCAAGGTTGCTGTTCAGCAGAAAGTGCGATACATTCCTTAGGGTTGTGACATTCTTACTGGCATACGATGACGTATTTGGGATCTCGAGACTCCAAAAATAGGTTGATCTCTGATCCAGAGCCCAACAAATTTGGTGAGAATGACCGTTATGGGAACGTAGATTGTCCATTGATATCATTAGAAAGACTTGCTTGCCCGAAGAGCCAAATACACTGTAACATGAGGCAAATGACAGGTAAACTAGAATATTATTAGCAATGAATTGATTCATTACCCAGAGCCAACTGAATGATATTCAATACAGAGAGCAAAAATACGAGAACAATGTCAAACGATGGGACATTCAACTATACATCCGTATGATCTCCTCATCCACATAAGATTCCATTCTTCCATCAAGCAGTATTATTCCCTGAGACTACCTTATGGCAAAAACGACAATCTTATGTTTAACATTGTTACCATTGTTCAAGATAGATAAGCCACAGATTTCAATTACTTCACTGCCAACCGGAAGGCCCATTCACATCTATAGACAATGTCACCTTATGTGAAGCTCCATTCCGAAGTTATTTCATCAATAACTTGTTAAATCTACACTGCATCAAGCCCCAGCCTTAAGTCGACAGCAAGTGTGCTAATTACTAATGTAAAGAGCCTTCCGCTTCCCTTCCGCCTTCCCACCGTCTCTCGACGAAAAAGCAATTGACAGAGCTCATTTGTATGCTGATCGGAAAACAAGAATGGACTGGATTTTCTCACTTTTCCCTCCTAGTGCTGCTCGACTTGTCCTTGTGTTAGTCCGACAAAAAGCCCTCTGAAAAGCCTCTCTTTCGTCTTGACTTTTCTTCATTATTCTATCAGAATGGCATGCCTAGTCAGCCACGCTGCTGAGTGCTAGATGAGGCATTGCAAATCCAGTGGAGGGCGACCTTTCCGGCGGGCGTACACCTGAGAAGCAGCAGCAAGGCAAGGCAAGGGCAATTGAGAAATAATATTAATTGTTCATTGATTGGAAAGTTCTAATTGGATAGCAGTGGATCTGGGCCGGGTCTTATCGCAGGCCACTTGAGCCGGTTTAATTGCGCAGTCAAGTGGATGCTTGTTTCTACTTTTGCTGGAAATGCAACTGCGTCTGCATCATCGTCATCGAGTAGGAGTCGATGATGATGATGATGATGATGATGGTGGTTGGAATTGATAACATGATAACGGGTAGGCCGCTTCCGGAATCGGATCATCCGAACAATCGGAGACCAATAAATCCAGGTTGAAGTGTTTGGTTGGAATGATGAAACTAATTGCTTCCCTGATTGTGAGTGGAACTCGCAAGATTGCATGGATTGATAACAGTTGGGGAGATTCCTATGGTGGAGAATAAAATTAGTCTTGTCTCGGAAAGTAATCTCGGAGAGAGTCACGCTTACTTTTGCGGTCTTGGAGCTGGAACTGTCCTGATGGTGATACAAACTGAAACAGTAAACTTTACCCCAGAGTGCGCTAGCTGGGGTAGTAAAAAATCATACGTTATTGCACCATTCGGTTGCTTTCGTCGCTCGTTGCTTTCGTGTCGACACAATTTCAAGTCAAGGAAATTTTTGCAACAAGAAAATGTAACCATGTGAGGACAGTTTTCATTCGACATTAACTAGCAACTGGGGACCCAGAACAGACACAGGATGGTGTGCTATGCAGTACATGCTGCTGGCTTGGTTTTGTTTCACACGAAGCGGGACAACGTAATTTGCACTTACATTGTTAGAGCAACTTTTCCAGCGGCAAATAATCACAAATGGGCGAAAAATGTTCATCTTTCGTGAGAACCTACTTGGATTTAACGTCCCAAATCAATTATCCCAAATCATGGTGCTTCAATTTGGATCATCCCGGGTCGACCAATGTTGACTCCCAACCTGAAACCCTCCGAGCTCATTAGCGGCAAATCGTAAAATCTCGCTCGACAAATTTCGCTTGTGAGTGTTTTCCGTGGTTGCGGTCCTGATAGATAGGTCCACGCTTCAACCGATTATTACGCGTGAATGTTCGCTAAAAAGTTCCGGGCTGTGGATGCGTTGGGATTAGAGTTTCATGGCAGATCAGCGAAATTGAATTTCCACTTGCATGGAGAAACCGGTTCCATTGAGCTGCAGGCCCATCCGTCGAAATATTTCCAATACAAAACCAGGCAGGTCCGTCATCCTACACAGATAGAGAGAGCGAACTGAAATGGGAGCGTTGAAGTTAGGGAAACTATGAGTTTCTATTAAATCCATTGGATATTTTCCTTCTGCCATTATTGGCAAACTTTTCCAATTTTCTAGCTGTCGCGAGGGTCCTATTGCACAGGAAATGACTTCTGTTTGAAGCGTTTGTTCTCGGATCGTCGGGGGAAGAATTTAATACGTCGAATACTTTCGGGTACTGCTGGAAGATTTGTTGGATATTGGAAGTCATGTTTTCTTGTTTCTCCGTTTGATTACGAGGCTGCAGGGGTGAGCACTATTTCACTTGAATTTCAGCATGATTGGAAAGGTTTTCATTACAGTGACTGGAAAGCTTCTAATAATTCCTTTCAATGAGTGAGATATCCTGTTTTTTAACTGGCGCATGACGACCGCGACATTTACCATCGCTGGTCACGGCATAAACAATTTTGTGTTAGTTGCCAAGCCCTTCCGGATAGTGGACAAATTAGTTCGTAATTTTCTCACTACTTGGCGCTAGTGTGCATATGCATAAAACTGGGCCAGCAAGATAATTAGAATAGATTCATTTTTTTATCATCTTTAAAACGCATACGCCAACTTATGCGAATAAACAGGCATATTACTGAACGTTTATTCTCATAGTTTGGCGTAAAAACCAGGCTGCTGTATTCTGAATAAAATGTCGTTCATTAGGCTATCGCCGGTTAGTTTCACCAATACCAATGAAAAGTTTCAACCAGTAAAGCTCCCATATGATTTTGCCGATATCTACCATAGGACTTATCAATCCAGAAAATATTCGACTTTTTGAAAGAGCGTCAGTTAAAAAAATAAGCAATAATGTTGCAGTTACAGTTTCTACTGAAGGTGTTAAAATTACCCAACTGGAGCATGCACATGTTCACGAAAACCAGACATGTCACTCTGCTGAAGCTGATGATAATGATCATGGAGTATCAACAACGAACGAAGTTCAATTCGAGTTGTGTTTGAGTTGGAAGGATCACGTATCACGAGCGATTGCTGGGCGAGATAAATATGATAGTGATCGGTCAAATGCGAAAATCAACAAGTCGGTTTTCTCTGTTGATCTGCAAAAGGTAAGCTTTTATGCATATCAGTCGTTATGAATGCTATATACTACTAGAATACCCTCTCGTGCCTGAAAAAAGTCGATCACCTGGCACTTCCACATTTGTTCACTGAGAACTTTCTATGCCAAAGTTGCCGTTTATGCATTCATATCATTGTATGGCCGGTACATCGATACTCCTTGTCCAGGGAAATCGAGAAAATTTCCTACCTGTAAATTTTCATGGACCGTACTAGGAATTGTACCAAGGCACCTTCAGAATGGTCTTGCTTTGTAATCCTACGCGCATGCACGCAGAGCTTTTGAAGATTCTTATGAAGGCCGACGTGGTGTCATGGCGGCCTTTTAATTACTTGGAAAGCTGGGAACTTTCGGAACGTGTACAATAAATGAGGACGTCAATTTCAACACCCATTTGTTAGTTCCTTGTGCAATTTTACTACCTGTGGGTTTGATAAAATATCAAAATTCCAGGCTCATCCCTTTTCACTTTCTCGCCAAGGAAAAAAATCCATCAATTCTAGTCCATTTTGAACTCCAGATGTCTATGAAGGCAGTATGCGGGATACAGTATCCCCACTGATCGTAAGGAACCGGCCAGGTGTTTTCCAGAGGTCGATAAATGGCAAGTATGTATGTAATCTCTAATCTGCTTTTCCTGGTGCATTCAACTTCGCGTACATCAACCCGTGATGTGATATTTGGAGAGACGTCTTTCATGCGACCAAATGGTGCTTACGCCAAATCGGTCTTTTCAATTTATCTCACAATTTTTCGAAGAAACTTTTTTTGTTTTTACTTGGAGGCAATGTATTATAGGGTAAAGAATGCAAAAACACAAAAAAGTGAATTATGGTCGTCTTGGCGCTTACGTCAACTATGCATCCCAGGGCAGTTTTGCTATCGAACAAAAGGTTCCAAAACAGTAGACCTTTTTTCTTAGATATTATTTACTGCTAAATGAATCAGAGAAACAAAGCACTGAACAAAGCAGAACAACAAACATGTATCACGATATCACAGTGGAGTTTGACAGCTGTGGCCGTTTGGCCGTATGCTGGTTTTCATGGCAGCCAATCGGTTTTATGAAGGTTCGCAAGTGGTCATAACATTTTTCAATAGAATGTTTTCAAAATGTTTATGCGGAACATAACATTATGGAACATTATGCGTTTTAATCAACGATACCAAGCTAATTCCTATTTTAAGCAACCGAATGTTTCCGTTGAATCTGAACAGTTCCTTTCGCAATTTTTTATGTACAGTCTCAAATTTTTAAGTAACAGTCTTCAATAACCAAAAAGTGCTTACCACTGGGAAGGGGCCGAAGGTATTAGTATTTATTTTCACGGCATAACGTCATAATAACATTACTTAATACACAATATCCCTCTAACTTTCTCGGATCTTGACTGCTCCCCTTAAATCTCGTGGGCACCTTGTACTCCCTAGATCTTGCTCCACCTGGTCTAACCATCTTATTCGATGCACCCCTCGCCTTCTTATGCCTACAGATTTCCAACGAGCAGAATTTCCGTAAGATAGTTGTCCGGCATTCTCGCAACATGTCCTGCCCAGCGTATGCGTCCAGATTTGATCACCTTACGAATACTGGGCGCGTCAGCGAGTTGCGCGAGCTCTTGCTTCATCTCCTCCTCCAGACTCCGTTCTCCTGCACTTTGCCAAAGATGGTTCTTTACACCCTTCGCTCAAAAACTCCGAGTGCGTGCAAGTCTCATACCAATAGAGAACAACCGGTCTTATGATAGTTCTATACAGGATACACTTCCTACGGGAGCTAAGTCTGTTTGACCACAGTTGCTTGTGGAGCTCGTAGTAGACACGATTTCCGCTCTTCCGGATCTCACAGCTGTTATCATTGTCCGCAGTAACAATAGAGCCGAGATAGACAAATTCGTCGACTAACTTGAACTAATCGCCGTCGATCGTTGTGTGACTTGACTGGATCTGTTAAGAATCGTGCCCCGCATGTTAAATATCAGTCGTCCCATAACACTGTCAAGAGCAATGTTGAACAGCAGACATGAGATTTCCTTACCTTGACGAAGCCTCCTGCGGGATTCGAATGAGCACTGCAATCCACCCGTAATTCTCACACAGCAATGGGTTTCATCCGTCATAGCCTTGATTAGTGTGGTCATCTTTCCCGGAAAGCCGTTCTCTGTCATGGTCTTCAATTGCACTATGCGGCTTTGAAGTCGATGAATAGATGATGCGTAACTAAATATTCACGGCACTTTTGGAGGATCTGCCGCAAAGTGAAGATTTGGTCTGTTGTAGACTGGCCTACAATTAAATCGGCCTGATAATTTCTCACGGATCTTTTTGCTAGTGGTGACAGCCTAAACCCTGACAATCAGTAGATGCTGGCAATTGGTCAACTTGCCCAGGCCCATCATGATATGTTCTGCTCCGGTACTAACCCTTTCAACCAATTTGTTATTCTTCAGCTGCTTGATGGCATCCTTAACTTCACCTATCGTCGGCGGTGGCACATTTCCGTCACTTGCTGCATCGCTGACGGCACTTCCTTCGCTGTTGGTTCTCTTCCTGTACTCCGTTCAGATGTTCATCGAAGGGCTACTAACACCTTTCGATCACCTAACAATCGTGTTTGTCAGAATACTCTCATCCTTATCCTGACACATTTAAGCTCACGGCACGAAGCTCCTATGGGATGTGTTACCCCTACTCCTCCTCCTGATGTGGCTTTTTATCCTGGGTTTGCTGCCTTCACTTCTGTCTGTACCATTCCGTAATTTGACAGGTAGCTTGACGTGGCATAGGTGTTTTTCCCATCCAACACCTGCTGACATACCTCTTCAAAACACTAGCTCTGTCAGCTTCTTTCCAAGTAACCTAAGACGTTGTCCGCTAAGCTGCTGATAACTGTTCACGGTGTTCCAACAGTCCAACAAGAGAGTTTTCGTCGAGTTCATACTCTTCTGGCAGCACAGTCTCGAACGATTGTGCGTAGCCTGCGGCGATGTCAGGTTGCATCAGCCGCGCGAGGTTGAAAGTTTTTCTCTATAGAGAGTTTTGGGCGCAAACCATCACTAGATACTGGTCCGAATCGACGTTGGCGTCTCGACAAGTTCTTACTTCGATGATGTCTGAGAAGTACCAAAACGTGGTCGATTTGTGATTGCGTTTAGCTTGGTGACATCCCGGTGTTGTAGTTGGATGTGCTGGCCATGTTTTGGAGGCCATTTTTTTGGAGGCGGTTAAGTCAATAAGTCGAAGGCCGGTGGCGTTGATCAGCTGGTGTGCACTTAAATTTCACCTGTTGATATTCTTGAGGTCATGGCTTGATCTACGGTCGTATTTATGCTCCAGCTGGGCAGAGATATCTTCTTTGTCATCATCAGTACTTCCGAGATGAGGGCACCTTAACGATGCTGATGTTGATGTACCGGCCCTTGATCATCCAAATCCTTGGTATGATCTGCCACCACCCTGTCACTTACTTCTGCATTTTACCCTTCACGATAAAATCTGTTCCCAGCTCCTGTGTATTGCTGCAGCTTTGGTAGATGGTTTGACTTTCCCAAAACGTACGCACCGTGGATCCTTTCCAGCACACATTTTGCAGCGTTACGATGTCGAACGTGTGGTTCTTCAATTCCTCGGAGAGTACGCGAGTACTTCCAAGACCATCGTGATGATACTGTTTAATAGTCCAAAGCATTAGCAGAGCTTAAGGCTTTTTTATTTAGACAAGACGGTAGCTCAGGCGCTCCTAACATTGAGAACAGACGTTGCCTTGAGCCATCCCGGACTTGGAAACTGACGCTCGATTGGAGTTCATTTAGTGCTACCCAGGCTGCACCGCGGGCACGTGAACTACCTTACAGCCCCAAGATGATCAACTGCAATATCTTCCCATGGCCCAGAAGGAAGCGATTTTCAAAGCATTGGATCCCGAAACTTAGGAAAGGGAGTAGAGGGGGGGGGGGGGGTTCAGATCGACGATAGGATGGTTGGCGTGAACTAGCTGGAACTACTATGCGGTCGCCACGCAAATGGACTGAAGACAAAATGCGATGTGTAGCTGGTAATAAATCAAAAGTGTTCTCCCTTAGGCATACAAAATTGGCGTGATTTCCGCATCGTCTCGATATTCACGGAACAACTGAAGAAAGCCCCAAAATAACAACGGATTCTGCACTAACCACAGCTCATCTTGAACTGTAAGCGCTTCAGTTGAAAAAATATGTTTGACAGTAGGACACGAGAACGGTCTAGATTGGAGTGTGAACAAATATAAAAGTTCTTTGCAATCCGTAACCAAGTCAAATTTTCGACCCAGGAGATAGAATTGGAATTTTTTGACAGCGCACACCAATCCAAGCACTTTTTTCTCCATCTGACAGTATCTGTTCATGGATTCTCGGTAACTCCACTCCATGTCGGGCGGCCTTGCGGCAGTTGGCTGGTGCTATGGCCGTAGCCATCGAAATAGAGAAGGTTTGGTATATTTTTAAAATCTCTGATCACCGTATTGATCGGTTCCTTTCCAGTTTTTGCCAAGAAATAGTTCAAAAAGATCCTTTGCTTTAGGATCGGCCAGAAAATTTCAATTGGGCGCAGCTGAGGTGCGTTGGAGAACGGGTTTGCGTTCTTGGAGACGACTGAGATCTACAAACGCTCCATCTCACGACGTCGTCCTTCAAGTGGTGTTTTGTAATGAAGGCCACAACTTCAGGCTGTACATATCTTCGTTGACCCAAGTTTCAAACCAAGGAAAAGCTGTCTGATTGTGTGATTTTCAGCCACTAGAGGACCTTTTTAAGGAACTTCGTGTGGGTTATGTGTTTTACGTTGCAGCTCACCTCTTTCGACGGGAAGTGAAATAGCAGGTCCCCTGACAGTCATTGCCATCCAGCGTCAGGTACGTCTCGCCGTTAATGATCACAACCACCACTTAGCAGGAAATACATCCACTGCTTTTGGTTGGCCACTTATGTTTCCGACATAGCTGGCCTCGACTTCCGCTTCCCCATGACGATGTCCACTTTGGTCAAATACTTTTCGACCGTTTGACCGATCACACCGACCTCCCGGCTCAAGGCGCTGAAGGATTCCGCCAGTTTGCCTTCCGTCTTCCGCTTCAGCACTTGCTGTTGCAAATTAATGTTTTTTTTTTTTGAGGGAAATTTTGTTCATTTGTGGTAAATGAACACATGGTTTAAATGTTTCATAATATTTTATTAGTTTGATTCAAGGGACAATTTTGGTGACATAATTTGTGTGATGCAATAAGTTTGTAAACAGCCTTTACAAACATTCAAAGTCGAATCGTCGGATTCTGAAGCAACTGCTGTCAAATAAGTTGAAATTTCAACAGATGTGCTTACACGCTTCCTGCATAATAGTTCACCAAATTCAGAAAAGCAGCGATCAAATGACCTCTTCAACGGTTACTAATGTTTGCCAAAAAAAAATGGTTTAGTTGAAACTTAAGTTCTTAATGAGATGTGTACGTTGTATCAACATTAGCGAAATAGTTTCGATCATCAACGAAAACCAACACAAACGCTCTGTTTGAGCCCAAATCCTATTCCAGCGAAATTGACTAACCATCAGGAAACATCCAGCCTCACAAACCCCAACAACAACAACAACAACCAGCGCCGAAACGGATTTAGTTTAATTTATAGCCTCCAAATCGGAACCATCACACACGCTCAGACACCGATTCTCCCCGCTGCTGCTGCCGTTCATCGTTATCCTGCTGTTGTCATTCCTAGAGCTGCACTCGTGGCATCCGCCGCAGTGTTATCACAATGACCATCTCACCTCACCGTTGTTGTTCTCAGAAAATGACCTAAAATTGCACCTAGAGAGTCGTCCCATGGGAGAAACACCATCCAAACCGTGGTCGTCGCATTTCGAAATCCAATATCTCTACAGCTCGTTGCGCTTGATGACCGCAAATGATTCCAACATCCAGGCGAGCTTTATGAACAGTTCCGTTAGCTGCCATTGCTGCTTGTCCCAGCTCCGTTTGCAGTTCTGTGCGTTAGTCCGAGCATCATTCGCTTGCCATTGTTCTATTTGTACATCACAAAACCCTTTGGCATATCATCGGCCTGCTGCGACGCGAACGACGTGGTCTCGGGATAATTTTACGCTTGTTCGCTGTAAAGAGGGATAAATAATAGTTTGAAAAATGCCCCCTCCTTCTCTCTCTCCTTCGAATCCACACTCACTCCTCGTAGACCGAAGTCAATTCCCTCATCGTCGGGTATAATTTGCGATCATGATGATAATCTGCTTTTATCTTCTCGCTGCTATCTTAATGGGATTCTGCCTGCTGTCCAGCGACCCCAATCAGCCGGTCGGACCGGAACAGGCAAATATTGTATAATTTTCAATCCTTGCGCCATTGGCCATATTTGGATGGTTTATGAATCGATCGGATTTGGCAGAAACACAACTCGGCCCACGCCGGGCTCGCTGGTCAGTCGCTAAACGAGTTGAAGATATCCAGCCAATCTCATGATTGAGGCGGAATCGGCTTTAACGGTGACTACATAACCTCTCGAGCGTGGAGCCCAACTGAGCTGGCCGCCCTTCGAGAGCAATTAGTACAAGAGGATTAATGGAGATGAGAGCCGTTCTTCATCGGATCAGTTGTTGCCGAGTGTTTGCGCTGCTGAGGGCCGCTTTTGGCACCTTGCCGGGAAGGCTGCGATTTGTGGCGGCAAGAATCGTGTGCTTCTTAATTTGCATACCGCAAATGAGATTTTGAGATTGTGTTTTATGGGCGTTCGAACTGTGAATCTGCTAGACTGTCGGGAAGCAGATAATTGTCACGTTTATTTATTTCGAAATCACAGCAAACCGCGCTGCAGATATACGATTCAAATCCGTAGAGGTTTTAAGGGATTTCCCTCCAAAAGCTTGAATTGAAATGCTACATGATGCTATCCGGAATGGATAGAGTTCACCAGCGTTAACGCGACCTCTATGTGTTCTATATGTCAGCTTAAAAACCTCTCCAAAAAACAAAAAAGAAACAACACCTTACGTACAGTATATCCCATAAAAAAATGCGAAAGTTTTCATTCTTTATTTTTGGGTAGCTTCAAACATTATTTTTTCTGTTATAAAGGGCGATACGGTCAAAATTTGGTCAATATCAACTTGACGTATTTCTTTCAATTTTGCATTTAAAAAACCTGAACACCCCTCATTTTGAAGGTGTGTGTGTGTGTAGAATGTTGCTCCTATTTTGATTTTGGAATTCACTCTTCAGTTGTCAAAATGCCGTCCAAGCAAGAAGAGCAGCGTATCAAAATTTTGCTCGCGCATCGCGAAAATCCGAGCTACTCGCACGCAAAGTTGGCAAAATCGCTAAAAGTTGCCAAATCAACCGTTACAAATGTAATTAAAGTGTTTGGGGAACGTTTGTCGACAGCCAGGAAGTCTGGATCGGGGGGAAATCGAAAACCGGAAGCCGCTGAGACGACAAAGAGAGTTGCCGGTAGTTTCAAGCGAAACCCTAACCTATCTCTCCGAGATGCCGCAAATAAGCTGGGTGTATCGTCTACAACCGTGCATCGAGCCAAAAAACGAGCCGGACTATCGACTTACAAGAAGGTAGTGACTCCAAATCGCTATGATAATAATGGACGACGAAACCTACGTCAAAGCCGACTACAAGCAGTGTTCGGAAAGCAGTAAGAAAAACGTAGTTTTGTAGCAGATTGGTTTAATTCAGCTCAAACTATAAACGATTAATAATAATTTAGTATAATTTTAAATAGAAATGAGGTATATAAACTTACAGATTTAGTTTTCCGTTCATATCTGGCTGCAGAACATGTGTGCGCAGAGTCGCCTGACCAAAACACACTCGTGTGTTCTATAGAAATCGTAGTATTAATAACAAATTCGTTAGATATAATATATATATATACTGCTTACCTATAGAGTTAGCTAGTATTTAAGGTAGATTTAAGAGCTTCACCACAACTTAGAATATTAAATAAATGCGCAACTAGGATAACAAATTTATCGAACTGTTAGAAGATGGATACGATGACTTCTGGCTATCCACTCACACACCCGTTCGCTCGACGTCAAAGAAGAACCGCCACGAGAGCTGTCAATCACCCGTTGACGTTTGCGTTCCGCTGATTCCGGTGGTATCGGACCTAGTGCCCAGTGGTTTTAACACATCCCCGGCACGTAAACCTTGTCGAGAACCTGCTTCTTGGCCAGATTTACCTGAAGACCTTACCTCGATAACTGCAAGTTTGACCACTGGCCGCCGATACAGCCCGTTGGCAGTGCGCACGACTGCTTGCCTGATACGTCCATCCTTGCCTGCGATGACTTGGTCAACTTGTCCACGAACCCAGCCGTTGCGATGCTGGTTATCTGTTATGAACACTAAGTCGCCGACCTTCAGTGGTTTCGGGTCCTCCAGCTATTTGGTGTTCACGTTCAGCGACGGCACGTATTCCCTAAGCCACCGTTTCCACAGCTCGTCCGCAATGTATTGTGACCTTTTGTAAGTGCTCCGAAGCGCCTCTGCGTGTCCCGTTGGAGCAAGGCACGGCTCTTTCAGATCAGTAGCACACCCACGCAGGAAGTGATTAGGTGTAAGTGCTTCAGCGTCCGACGAATCCTGCGGTACATAGATTAATGGTCTGCAGTTGATGATCTCTTCGGCCTCGGCGATAACGGACAACAGGATCTCGTCGTTCATTCTATGACCCGTGTTCAGAGTCACCATGGTTGTCTTGACACTTCGCACCATGCGCTCCCATATGCCTCCCATGTGGGGAGCCGATGGCGGGTTGAAGCACCAACGTGTCTTCGCATTGGTAAAGACGTTAGCACACGATGTCCCTATCTGACGAATCTGCTCCTGGAGTTCCTTGTTGGCTGCCTTCAGGTTAGTGCCATTATCGGAGAAAATGACAATTGGTGGGCCCCTACGCAGGACAAATCTACGGATGGCCATGATGCACGAGTCAGCGTTCAGCTTGTAGGCTACTTCTAAGTGCACTGCTCGGACAGTCAGGCACGTAAAAAGTACGACCCACCTCTTTTCGACGTGTCGGCCAACGGTGACCTCCACTGGCCCGAAATAGTCGATACCTACGTAACTGAATGGCTTGAGGAAAGGTGTGACACGCTCCACTGGAAGCGGTGCCATAGCTGGTGCTCGCGATCGACTCTTGTTGACTTTGCACCATTGGCAGTTTTTCATGATCCGCTTCACACCGGCTCGTAGCTTGGGGATATAGAAGCGCTGCCTGACTTCGTTGAAGACCGTCTCCCTGTTGGCGTGACCGTAGCGACGATGATAATGAGCCAGCATTAATTCCGTGATCCCGTGATCCCTTGGAAGAATGATCGGAAATCTTGTGTCGTACGGAATGAACTCAGCGAGTTTCGTTCTGCCATCCATCCTTAACACATTGCAGTCGTCCAGAAACGGTTTGCAGTGGTAGATCGCACTGTTTCTCTCGATCGGAATCCAATTCTCCGAAGGCAGCTTCTGGTTCTTCGCGATTATCGCCATTTCACACGCGAACGACTCTTGCTGTGCCTTCTTCCATAGGATGATTTCAGCCTGCTCAAATTCTTCCTGCTTCAGTGGTACACTGGAACCATCTACACATCTGACCACCAGTTTTCGAACTCCTTCCGGTGCATCTGGAACAATTTCGATGGGCATTCCAGCTACTCTACGTCGGCAGTTTGAGATAAATCGGTAGACGCAACAGATCGTACGCAGAAGAATATTCCACCGAGAAAACCGACTTACATTGATTATCGGGTTCTCACCACCGGACGTGTGAAGCATGTGACATGCCCGAAGCTCTTCTATTGAATTTGGTATCAAGCGTTTCTGAAGTGGCCACATCTCTTCCGGTAGTTGAAGGAACTCAGGTCCAGTAAAACCAAGGTCCGTCAGAATCCAAGCAAGGCCCTTTGCCCCACTTGGTAAGCATATCAGCAACGTTTGTCTTCGATGGCACCCAGCGCCATTCGTCGATTTTCGTCTCCTGGAGGATTTCGCCGATTCTGAAGGCAACGAACGGTTTGTATTTTCGCTGGTCCGACCGAATCCATGAGAGAACATTCTTCGAATCGGTCCAGAGTATACGCTTCGTGACCTTCAACTCGTGATTGCTTTCGACCGAATTCAGCAACCTTGCTCCTAGTACTGCAGCGGATAACTCCATACGAGGGATAGACAACTGCTTCAGCGGGGCCACCTTCGTTCTTGCCATCACCAATGAGCACCGTGGGCCATCGTCGGTAACAATCCTGAAGAAAGCCACTGCTCCATACGCTTGTTCGCTGGCGTCAACGAAAATATGCAGTTGCAGCGCATCGTACGCTTCAGGTCGGGCCCCTAGAAGATAACAGCGCGGGATTCTCACGTCTTCGATTAGGGGCAGCTTCGTTCTCCATTGGGACCATCTTGCGTATAATTCGTCATCAACGTGTTGGTCCCATTCGCAACCGGTGCGCCACAGAGACTGCACTAGAATCTTGCCATGGACGGTAATCGGTTGCAGGAATCCGAGGGGGTCAAATAGGCTCATCACACAGCGGAGGGCAATCCGCTTCGTCGGTCGTTGCTCCTCGAAGAGATACGGTAACAGTTCCTTTCGTAAGTTGGTCGAGAAGGTGAAGACGTCTTCTTGCGGGCACCAGATTACACCCAGAACACGCTCAGTCGCGCTGTCGTTGTCAGGTTGCAACGGGACTCGTTCTTCTGCATGTGTTTCTCCAAGTGCGTGCATGAATGTTTCGTCGTTTGAGACCCAGCTGTGGAGCTCGAATCCGCCTTCAGAATGCACGTATCGGACCTGCTTTGCACGCTCGATGGCTTCTTCCACCGTATCTACACTGTCGAGATAATCATCGACATAGTGTCGACGAATTATGGCCTTCGCAGCATCCGGAAATCGATCTGCATGGAGGGACGCGTTCAAGTTTTTTACGAATTGGGCTGACGCAGGTGAACACGCTGCGCCAAAGGTGCCCACATCCATGACGTAAACATCGGGCTTGGATGAAGTGTCCTTCCGGAAAAGGAATCGCAGTGCGTGCTTATCGGCTTCTCTGATACGGTACTGGTGGTACATCTCGCGTATATCCGCTTTGAATGCCACCGGTCGTTCTCGAAACTGCTGAATGGTTGCAGGTAACGACGTCAGAAGGTCCGGTCCAGAAAGCAGCATGGAATTTAGCGACGTGCCTTTCACTTGTGCTGCCGCGTCCCAAACGAGACGCACCTTGCCGGGCTTCTTCGGATGAACGACAACATTGAGGGGTAGGTACCAGATCTTTTTAGGGTTCGCTGTTGCCATCTCCTTGTCCGTCAACTTATGCGCGTACTGTTTGGTCTGATATTCGTCGATTTTCTGATGCACAGCCTGCTCAAGGGCAGGATTTTTCTTCAGGCGCCGCTCGAAACCGCACAATCGGTTCAGCGCCATCGGATAACTGTCGGGCAGCTCGAAATCGTCCTGCTTCCAAAGAAGGCCCGTCTCGTAACGTCCGTCAACCCGTACAGTGGTTTTCTGTAAGAGGTCTTTAGCTCGACGAATTTCCTTGGATTCCAGCAATTGATTCACGGTTATGCCAGCTTGTTCCTCAGAAAAGTATTCCCGCATCACATCGTGTAATTCCTGGTTCGTGTATTCCCGATGACAGCCTAGGAAGCCTTCGAAGCCTGAGGCGCCCCTTGGTCCGTATATTGTCCAACCCAGATGAGACCTAACTGCGATTGGTTCGTTCATGTTTCCAATCCTAGATTCCAACGGAGCCATCAAATGCACATTGTTCAAACCGATAAGAGTTTTCGGTTCATCCCCTTCACGGTCAGCTGGATACAAACCTTGCAAGTGGCGATATTGACCGACGACCTCCTTGAAGTTAACACGCTGCCTCGGAAGGTACAACTTCTTCACCGTTCGAGCTTCGTTCAAGGCCAAGCGATGTCCTGTCATATTTCCCTGATATTTGCAGTGACAGACACAAGGATCCCAGTTCTTGACGGACGATATTACCTGTCCACTGGAGCGTTAGAGGTTGCGGCCTTCCGCTAGCCTTCAGTTCGTCGACGAGACTCTCCTCCATAAGCGTCATAGACGAACCCTCGTCCAGGTAGGCGAGAATTGAAACCGATCGTTCACGATGATGGAGTGTGATCGGTACAATCCTGAAAAATCACCGAACGCTGCTCAGTGTGGTGTGAGTGGTGCTGTTCTGCGTTGAGAGATCCTGTTGCCCGTTGAGGTGGACCGCCAGATACTTCTCGATGTACCAACGGATGATGCTGTGCACGGCAGTTTCCAACGTTGCACGTTATTTTGAACCTACACCACCCTTCATGCTCGTTAAGGCATCGTTCGCACAATTTGTATTGCTCCTTCACCTTCAGCCGCTCAGTACCGTTCATACGACGAAACACATCACAGTTTCTGATTCGATGACCTTCCTTCTTGCATACACAACAGGGAGGTTGGGTTCTCACTGCCGTGCTGGTTCCGCTGCTGTGCGCATGGACGAATCCTTTCTCTTTCGGCCTAGGTTTGTCTCCTTTGGAAAACGACGATGCCTTCGGTTCGACGACGAGAATAACTTCGCTGGCCTCCGCTACAATGCTGGAGGTAAAATCGGCAAATGTTCGAAGAGTTACACGATCGGTTAATCTTCGACACTGCACCCACTCTCTTTTGGTTCCGGCGGGCAGCTTCTCAACCAGCTCCTGTATTAGGACCGGATTCACCAGATGGTCCTGTAAGTCCGCTGCTTCTAAATGATCGCACAATTCTTGGACCGCCATCCCGAAAGGAATAAATGTTTCAAGGCGATCGCTTCTCGGTGCGTCCGCCTTCCTGACCTTGTTTAGCAGTGCGTGGATTAGCTGCTCGGGTCTACCGTACAGCATGCGAAGGGTGCCAATCACCTGCGGCACCGAATTTGGTAAGAGCAGCCGACTGCGCACGGATTCCAAGGCTGGCCCCTTTAGGCACTCTTGGAGGCGGACGAGATTTTCAATATTGCTGAATCCACAGGCTTCCGTGGAGTTAATGTAGCTACTGTAAAATAGTGGCCATTCCTCGATCTTTCCACTAAACGTTGGCAGCTTTTTTGACAGGATCTGACGTGCGGCCCGCTGTGCCTTTGTAGGCCCCGGCCCGTCACGGAAGGCTTCTGTCGACGTGGAAGATGTTTCCTCATCAATGGGATTATTAGTCCCGATGGCACTTCGCTCTTCAGCGGGAATCGAAGGTACAGGTTGCCTGGGAATCCAAGGTGAAGGTTCTCTGGGAATCGAAGGCGCAGGTTCCCTGGAAATCCAAGGTGCAGGCTGCCTGGGAAGCCAAGATGACGGTTCTCTGGGAATTGAAGGTGCAGGCTGTTGATTGATGGGTGTGTTAGCTGGAACATAAGGAATCCGCATCGGATCCGCCTGACTGGACCACGGCGGCATCTCGTTCACGTTCCCGTGGGGCGCCGTTTGCCTTCGCGCAACATTAGGATTACATTTAAGCCAGTCGAACACTCTGTCGTAGTCAGCCTGTCCGAAAGCATCCGGAAACTCTCCACCAAAGGCGCCTTCTTCGGGTCCTAACTCCTGGGCCATTAGTTCAAAGCGTTCACGCTGGAAGTTTTCCTGGAGGGTACGCTGCCTCTGTTTATATGCCTTCTCTTCCGCCAACCGCTTCTGAAGCATTTCCTTCTCCTGAGCAAGTCGTCTTTCCTGCAGCTCCTTTTCCTGCTGGTATCGTTTCTTAGCCAGTGCCTGCTCCATCTCTAGTTGCTTCTCGCGTATTAAACGATCTTCTTCCAGCTGCTGCTCCTTCATCCTCATTTCTTCTTCCATACGGCGCATCTCCAGCTCTAAACGAGACGTAGAATGCTTGCTGGTACACGACGCGATCGACTTTCCATCCTCCACTCCCGGAGCTAGATTGCTTGCTTTAGAGTGTCCGGATACTGTTTCCTTTATCAGTGAAATAAACGCTGGGATGTCTTCCTTCCCGGGAACGACTTCCTTCTCGGTGTTGGATTGAACGAGCGGTTCCGTCGGTAGAGGTAAGGGGTTCGGTGCAGTCACGGTGACGATAGTGTTGTCGGATCTGTCCCCCTTTTTCTCCCTCTTTGCGGAGCATTTCGCGCATCGGAAATCGCGATGTTCTACACCGGGTGATTCATTCACGCAGGCGAAATGAAACCAGGCATCGCATTCATCGCAGGCAACCATCAAATTATCATCTGCACGATCACATTTGCCGCAGCTTCCCATCTCAAGCGAGGTTATAAATGTTTTGAGATTTTGTTCGGAAAGCAGTAAGAAAAACGTAGTTTTGTAGCAGATTGGTTTAATTCAGCTCAAACTATAAACGATTAATAATAATTTAGTCTAATTTTAAATAGAAATGAGGTATATAAACTTACAGATTTAGTTTTCCGTTCATATCTGGCTGCAGAACATGTGTGCGCAGAGTCGCCTGACCAAAACACACTCGTGTGTTCTATAGAAATCGTAGTATTAATAACAAATTCGTTAGATATAATATATATACTGCTTACCTATAGAGTTAGCTAGTATTTAAGGTAGATTTAAGAGCTTCACCACAACTTAGAATATTAAATAAATGCGCAACTAGGATAACAAATTTATCGAACTGTTAGAAGATGGATACGATGACTTCTGGCTATCCACTCACACACCCGTTCGCTCGACGTCAAAGAAGAACCGCCACGAGAGCTGTCAATCACCCGTTGACGTTTGCGTTCCGCTGATTCCGGTGGTATCGGACCTAGTGCCCAGTGGTTTTAACAAGCAGCTTCCGGGACAGGAGTTTTATACGGCAAAATGAAGGGGAAAGGTAGCAGATATTTTCAAGCACACGAAACTGTCAAAGTTCGCGAAGAAATATCTGGTTTGGCAAGCCATCTGTACCTGTGGCTTGAAAAGCAGCATTTTGTATAGCTTCCGGGACTGTCAACCAAGAAATTTACGTGAAAGAGTGTTTGAATAAACGTCTGCTGCCTTTCCTGAAGAAACACGGTTGTTCCGTACTGTTTTGGCCGGATTTGGCATCTTGCCATTACAGTAAAAAGGCCATGGAGTGGTACGCCGCCAACAACGTGCAGGTGGTTCCTAGGCGACAAGAACCCTCCCAACACGCCAGAGCTCCGCCCAATTGAGAAATACTGGGCTATTGTCAAGCGGAACCTAAAGAAGACCAAAAAAACTGCTAAGGACGAGCAGCAGTTCAAGGCAAACTGGCTTTCTGCGGCGAAGAAGGTGGACAAGGTGGCTGTACAAAATCTGATGGCAGGGGTCAAGCGTAAGGCCCGGCAATTCGGATTTGGAAAAGCGGAAGCCTAACTGAATATTTTTCCTGAATTTTATACTAATTGAACTTGAAAAAGAAATTTAATTTGATTTTTTAAATAAACGATTTCACCGATTTATACGCGTTTTCCCTTGACCAAATTTTGACCGTATCACCCTTTAATGCACGTGTGTAACCATTTGATTTGTAATCATCGATGTAAACAAAACAGTGGTTCACGAGTAACAAAGTTGAGACAAATATACGCAAAGAAGGTTTTGACTGGTTAGCTGCTCGCCCAACAGCCCGTTAAACAAATTGTAACGATAGTGGGATGCCACCAGGCTACCGTTTACCGTATCCAACGTTCACTCCTTGATGGACCACTTCCTCGGAAGCCGGAAAGTGGCCCTCGCACACCACAGGTCATCATAGCAATGAGAGACAAAGTGAGGCGAAATCCTATCAGATCGATCCGGAAATTGGCTAAGGAAGCCGATATTTCAAAAACTACCATGTAACGGTTGGTCAAAGATGACTTGAAATGTTTGTCCTGGGCAAAAGTAAAGCACCATCTTGGAACGGACCGAATCAAACAACTGCGGCTGGAGTGCTGGCAACGTTTGGTGTCAGCAATTTATTTAAAAGAAGCATACCATCACCGTATCCTCCTATGAGAGAATGTTCACCATCGATCCCGTATCTAACACACGTACAGACAGATTTAGTTCGCCGAAGAAGATTAAGGAGGTTTCAAAGAACGTGAAATTCAAGTTTACAACCAAACATCTGGCCAGGTTTTCGGCGAAGTTGCGTCCAATGGCTTGTAAATGCCTCCAGTATTTATCAAAGCTGGATTAAGAGTTAATACCGAGCTTCACGAACATTTTGAAGGACCACGTTCTGCCATGGATGAAAGCAGCACAAACACGTCATTTTCCAACAGAACGGAGCACCATGACATACCTCACAAAAGACTCAAGGAAAACATGGCCAAAGCAGCCCGGACTTGAACCCTTTGGATTACTCAATATGGGCATATGTTCAGGCAAAGGTCTGTGAATGTTCTCACCCCAGTCTTGGCGCCCTGAAAGCTTCCATTACCAAGGCATGGAACTCGATGACACTGAGAAGGTATGCTCTCGATTCCGTCCCCGTTTAGAGAAGGTGATCAAGAAAAATGGTGGACATATTGAGTAATGTAATCATGAAAGACTTAATAAACAATTTTCTAAATAAAAGTTTTGTTTGTTCATCGTTTTCTATGAAAAAAAAAACTTATTTGAAACTGAGGTATGGACTTTCGCACTTTTTTAAATGGGGCATACTGTAGAAGTACATCCTCAATAAATCGGGTTTTTTGATATTGTGATTGTTTTATTTTTTATTATGTTCGTCTGCACTTCATGAATAAGTCGTATATATACACTCAGCCATTCCATAAACACCGATACAGTGGGTATTAGAATTTCGTAAAAATCCTAAAAATAAACCCAACAGCGGTAGATAATTTCTGATGAATATTTGTAATTGATAATTTTATTGTATTATGTGTTTTGTATTAGAGCAGATAATGTCCTATCCATCTACTCGCAAGTATTGAAAATTATATGACTTAAAGGACGGAAACCAGAATCCCATTCAAGGACATCATCCCGCGTCCAAACTTCTCCAAGAAAGACCGCCTACTAATTACTCAGTCCTCAATCTGTGCTGGAGACGGCAGGCAAGATCCACGGTGCTAAATCAAAGGAGGTAAGCCAGCTTCAATAAAACACCTCTTCAGAATTACCTTAAAATTTATTCGTTTCTAATATCTTACTCAAATAATCCCCGCAGCTATCTAATCTTAAACCAAGCAATCCCGTCGCTATCGACTGCCCTTGGTCCTCCGCGCGAACAGCAGCAGTTCCTGATCGTGAAGGAACCGTTCCTCCAGCGTCCGGAAGCTCCCAAGAGTATTGGCTTTCGTTCCGAGGCACATCTTGAACTGCGCCTCTTCGAGGTTTCTATCACAATTGATCGGATGAAAGATGTGCACCAGTGAGGGGTCCGGCGCCCAAAATACGGACAGCTCCTGCTGCTGCTGCCGGTGCGGATCCTGGAACGGATCCACCTTACCGTCGGCCACATCCAGCAACCGCTGGCTGCCCTTCAGATTGGCAGCGATGATGTTTTCGAGGAATTTCACATCCTCCAAACCCCACCCGGTGATGTCGGTGTTGAAGCCATCGAGATCCGGTCTGAGGATGTCCGATTTGTAGATTCCGGCTAGACCATATCCGAACTGGCGGAAGTAGCCGTTTAGGTTGCTCACCACATATGGGGACGAGAAGTTTCGACTTTCATCAAAAGATCGATAAAGGTGCTCGGTGGTGATTGGTTAAGGACCCGAATCGTGGTAGATTCGACCCAGGGCTTCCGGATGGCGATCATATTCGCTGAAAACTATTGGCAAGTAAACCTGTCGGTTCCGTATCACGTTGGCTCGTATCCGATCGAGCGTCCGTTGAGTGAAGATCATATCTACGTCGATAAAGAAAAGGATGTTGTCCTGCTTGCTGAAGGGACTCTTGATGGCACGATCGAGGGCTTCTGCGCGGGAGAAGTTCCCATGAAGCTGAAGACAGTTGATGCGATTCTGTGGGTACTGCATCCGGAGGTGATCGAGCAGTCCTCGTATGAGTGGTGAATCGGTTTGGTCAATGTACATCGAGACCAACAGATCGGTGCGTTGGTCCTGCTTGAGCGCGACCTGCTCGAAGTTGCGCAAGAATCGCATGAATGTTTTCGATCGACCAGCGAGCGGAATGATGAAAACGATCCGATCCTTGGAGATCTCGGTCGCCGGCGGATTGCTGATGGCGAACGAATCTGACAAGCGCTCCCAGCCACTATTCAGGAATGATCGCATGCGATCTGAAAATGAAAAATGGTCAGTACATTCATTTACGACTGTTTTTTTGAGGTTATCTAGTAAGTTACCCAATCCAGTGCTGTTATCGAACGGACGGGAAATTCCGCTGGGTAACCGTCTATCCAAGGTCATTTCAAGTGCCGGGATGGCCCGGCCGGTGATTTCCCGAACACGAATGTCCGTAAACGATCGTTGGATGTAGAGATGCCTCTGGACCGGGACGGTCATCTTCTTTCCTCGGTATTTTTTATAAACCAGCAGAAGATCCAATATCAGATCTTGTCCGTAAAGGCTGTTGAGGCGCATGTAGCCGTAGAGGAGCTCGCGAAACTCAATCACGCGACCCCGTTAGCGCGAAAAATTGTTGATGTGTTCCATAATCTACGAGAGGCATTAAGACATTAAGACATACACCCATCGAGTCTTCAAGTACCAGCTCAAGATCTCGTAACCGGTTCACTGGAAGCGGCATTGTTTGCCAAGCAATCAATAACCTTGTTGACAAGCTATTTACTAACCTCTCGAACGACATCGTTCAGACCCTCCTTGAGCGATGGTTCAATCTTCCGCTTCGGATTGGGATGCATTGTTGAGTATAGGCTCTTGGCGATGAAATCCCACTCGATTATCTCATCTAGGTGCACCGGCCGATGACGGTTGAGATCTGGCGTCGAACCTTGAAGTAGAATAGTCAATGTTGCTAGCGGGAACTCATGGCTGGGACCAAGAGGGTACGAACCTAGGATAAAGTCGATGTTGGTTTCATCTGCGGGGAAAATCGGGACGCCCGGGGCGAGGTTTTTGTTGATTCTTGGGATCTGTAGCAGGGCAGTCATCTGGGCAATGTCCCGACGGAGCATCAGGGACTGTTGGCGGAACTCTTGGGCCTTGAGACCCAACGTGTAGGCGTGCAAGCGGTACATGAGGGCGGGCTTTCTCACCCGTGTTAGGCAGTATTGGGAGAGGGACAAATCACTAGAACCAGAAAAAAGCAATAGGTAGTATAAGAGCCCGATCGGTGCATAGCCTTTTGCCAGACAAGGGGATTCCCCCCCTTGCCTACCCTGCATGGGATATTATGGCAGAGGGTTATGCGCCTGATCGGATACTACCGTTCAAATGCCCTCCTCTCGTTTTCAAACTTGTATCTTTCAATTTCAAAGCCTGCCGTTGCCCTATACGGAACTATCAATACACTTTCTCTTCATGTCTATTTGTTCTAGCAATACTAGCACTGCGCATGGAGATGATAAATTATCTGCCTCTGCAAACTTCATCAAAGATCGTTACTTCCGCGCATGGGAGAATACAAAAATAACAATCAAAGTGAAAATTGGTTGGTTTGTTCCTTATCACAACATATTAAACACGTAGTTTTTATGTTTTTACTAGCTGAACCTGGTGCGAGCATTGCTACGCTTGCAAATAAATGAATGAAAATTTAGTAGAACTTGCACTTCTATGGTATTTTTTTAGAAATGCGATTTGTTATGATATTCTCGTTTGCTAATGTGTGTAAAATAAAACGTAGGTGTGTGTTTTTAATTCAACCCTCGGATTTTTAGTTTTTACCATGGTTTTTCTTTCTGTGTAGAAGTGTTTCATAAACAACACATTTATCTTCAAACTTAGCCGTATCCGGTCACTTTGAACGTAATTTTCTCTTGCAAAACCTTAAATTATCTTCTTGTGCATAATGTAGCACTGAGAGTAACTCAAGCATCCTCATTCTTGACTAAGGAATGGTTCAAACTTCTATCAGAACATACTGCCTACACGAGAAAAACACATTTTGTGGTTTAGTTGCCTGGATAATTTTCATGTTTGGTTTAAATTTCTGTTTTATTTGTATTAGAGCATCCCCTCCCCCACACAACAGAGAGGGAAGAGGTCTCCAACCACCATTGGAAAAAATCCTGCCTCAAAATCCCCACATGCCAAGTTTGGTTCCATCTACTTGATTAGCTCTGGAGTTATGCAGAAACGTTCGTTTAATTTGTATAAGAGCCCCTCTTCCATAAAATGGAGAGATTTTGAATCACCATAGAAAAAAAAACCTGCCTCCAGAATCTTCATATGGCAAATTTGATTCCATTTGCCTGGTTAGTTCTCGAGTTATGCAAAAGATTCTGTATTATTTGTATGAGAACCCCTTCCCCCCTTCCAGATGGGGGGGGGGGGTCAAGGGTCCCAAACCACCATATAAAAAATATCCTGCTACCATAATCTCTACATGCCAAATTTGGTATCATTTGCTTGATTAGTTCTCTGTAAAATATCCCCTCGTTTAGATCCAAGCTGAAGGAGGCGTAAACAACGAAATTGCTTGCAACTTTTCATGTGCCATACAACAATATTGGCAATCTTTCATACAACAGGCTGGGTTCAGGAGTTATCTGGCTTAAATTTACATAAAATATCCCATTATTTTCTGGCAAATCCAGCATTCCCTTTATGTGCATTAGATAACGCAGAAAATTCAATGTTTCTTTTTATCTGTGCGAGTTATGCAGATTTTATTTTTATTTAAATAAGGGGAGGGGAGGAGTCTCAGCTACATTTTTCGCCTCACAGAAATGTTTCTTGCCTTCAAAAACCTCCACTTTCAAAATTGTCATCATTGAGCTTAAATAGTTCTTGAGTTATGCAAAAATTTGTGTGGGCGGAGGGGTCTTAGACCCCCAGAAAAACATTTATTGTTTCAATAAACCTCCATATGCCAAATATGGTTCCATTTGCTTGATAATTTCTTGAGTTATGCAGAAATTTGTGTTTTGTTTGTATGGAAGTCCCCCTTTTCAAAACGAGGAACGGTCTCAAACCATCATAAGAACCTTTCCCGGCCCTGAAAACCCCACTACAGTCGAGTTATTAGTACACGACACTGAAGAAGTCACATTGCAGACGAAATACGCGTATCTGTCAACATAAGCAAAGGTAGTTGGAATCAAATGGAAAATACAAATTTTTCTTCTTATTTCTAAACATTGATTTTTTTTTATTTTGCGATCTTGATGGTTTTTGACCCGTCGGCGTTATACGACTTATTTTTTTTTTAACTTAGATTGATTTTTACAATACACAAAGGTTTTTTTTGTACGGGGGATACGTTCCACTTTTACTATGGAACAGTGTAAAAAAATACTAAATAGAGCTGATAAATTCACTTGCTTAAACATTTTATATTGCTCCAATTATGTTTGAATGCGTTACCTTTTCATGCAATGTTCAAAATATAGTTCCTAAAATGTTGAGTATTTACACCAAAAATTGTGACTTTTTTGAAAATCTGCCACATGATTACTTTTTGCCAGAAACGTAAAATGTGATTTGAATAAGGTCGATAAGTTGTTCCGTTCTGGAGTTATCGCAGAAATAAAACCGTGTAAAAAAACCGTGTAAAAAAAACCTTAGTTAATATCATAGAAATGAAACTGTCATCTTTTTCCGTTTTTGAGATATATTTGGGATTTTTCGCCATATCCATATGCGTCTTAAATATAAAATGTCTCCCTTAATTTAAAGCGACTTTAACATAGTCATATTATCTACATTTATTTCAATTTCAGTTCCAGATTACCATGAATTTCTCAAAGACTTGAATCATATTGGGTTCGCATTGTGCAAGATGCATTTCCTAAATTTAATTTCTTAATACTCTATTTGATGCCCCATGCATTTTTAATACATATCTACGAATCCCTGTGACAATTTATGATACCCAACAGTAACCTATGAATTTGATTCAAGTCATTTGGAAATCCATGAATGTTTGGAATCTGAAATTGAACTAAGTGTAGATAACATGACTATGCTTCAGTAACCATAAATCAATGGAGACACACGATAGTTTCGTCGCATATGGGTATGGCGCAAAAAACCAAAACTTGATAAATTTAAAATAAGGAGTGTATCGAAAAGTAGTTATAAACTTCCAAATAATAAAATAGGCATGAAAACATGGTTAAAATTAACATACTATTTCAGTTTATTATAGCTTAACATGTTTACAAAAGATCCAAACGGAAAAACTAGTCATCATGTTCATTTCTGTAGAATGCCCGTACCTTTGATTTGACACCTGCCATCAAATTCTGCACAGTGACCTTTGTGCACTTCCTGGATGCCGCTGCCCAATTTTTCTTAAAATCGGTCATGTTTTGGGACACTGTACCATCCTTCTTAAATATACGCTTGACTATTGCCCAATAGCGTTCGATCGGTCGCAACTGGGGACAGTTTGGTGGGTTGATGTCTTTTTCTACGAACTTGATGTTATTCTCCGTCAGCCACTGTAGAGTGGATTTGGCGTAATGTGCCGATGCCAAATCTGGCCAGAAGAGAGGAGGACTGGTGCTTTCTATACAATGGTAGCAACCTGTTCTTCAAACATTCCTTTTGATAAATCTCAGCATTTATAGTTCCTTTTGTATAGAAAATTGAAGAACGCAAGCCACATGTGCAAATAGCTTGCCAAATGAGCACCTTCTGACCGAATTTCTCCATCGCAACAGTCGTATCTGCGGTTGGCACACGTTCCCCAACAGATTTAGTATAAAACTGCGGCCCCGGTAGCGTTCTTGAATCTTCTTTAACGTATGTTTCGTCATCCATCAAAATGCACTGGTCGACATTGTCCAAAATGCAGCTGTACAGCTTTCGAGCCTGGTTTTGGCACGAGACTTTTGTTCGGAGTTTGTTTGGGCACTTTCTGCTTTTTGTACGTCTTCAAGTCATTCCTGCGCTTGATTCGTTGAATCATTCCGATGCTGGTCCTGAACTTCTTGGCTAGATCGCGAGTAGAGGCAGATTTGTTCCGTTGAATATAATCCACAACTTTTTGGTCCAAATCGGGGTTGCTGGAGCCGGGTTTCCGGCCACTTCTTCGTAAATCCTTGAGGGAGCACTCCTTACCAAACTTTTCGATGATGCGTTTTACACTTGCCGGGTGAACATTTACTCTTTTCGCAATCTGGTTGTAAGTAACACCCTTTTCGGTGCACCAAGTGTGCAGAATTTTCTTTTTAGTCTCAAATTCAATTCGCGACATTTTGAATACAACTTTATCAACGGAAATGAATGAACCGAATAATCATTTTTGACATGTAAACAAAGCAAATGGCGCTTACACGCTAAAAATATATACAGTAGTTTATGCGTAATAACGCATCGAATGTTTATAACTACTTTTCGATACACTCCTTATATACATCTCAAAAACGAAAAATTACGCATCTCTTATGTTTTGATATATTGTGTAGAACAGTCTTTGTTTCATTTGGTATTTCAATACATGAAATCGGCTAAGTGGTTCTAAGATATGAAGGCTAAGATATGATTTCTTGAAGAAAGTGATTACCAGAAAAAGTAAAAAAAAAAGATTTTTGAGACCGCTCTCACATAGAAATGGTAACCTTAAAGAGAAAATAAAAGAAGTACACGTCTAATATTTTGTAATAAAGAACAAAACTAGCAAATATCACCAAATTCTGAGACCAACTATACCGGTATTCCATGGAATAGCTGCACTATCAAATTGCCTATTTTGTTATGATTGCTCCTCGTACTTAGAAAATTGCGAGATTATCCCAAACCACGTTTGCACTGTCAAACAACTCGTGTTCACTGGTCACGGTCTTGACCTGCCAGTCCTGCACATTCCATGATTATTCGATCGCGTTGTCGAATGAATTTGAACACACCAACCTCTTCGTTGGACCATAGATAGTTCATGCACAGATGGGAGGTGTCCTTGGGATCATTATCTTGTTGAAAGATTAATCCGTAGCCGATCAAACCAATGCCAGATGGAATGACACTTGACACATGACACATGACGGAACCTCCACCATGTTTAACTGTTAGCGCAATACATTTACGACTATACCACTCATATTAATTTGGACGCACATACCTGGATTTGAAAATCACGAACTTTTTAAATGTAAATGTGGAGTGTAAACTCATCGGTCCACAACACAGATTTCCATAGATCTACTGACCAATTTTTATATTTTCGAGCAGCAATAAACATTTTCGCTTGTTTTGTTGTCGTAAAATTGTTTTTTTTTTATGTGTCAATCATCAACATGAGTTGTTTTTCTTGGTCTGCTAGTATGTTTTCGATTGGTATTTCAACGAGATTCTCTCGAACTCCACATTTTGAAACACCTACCAAATTTTGGTTATTTTTCTTAAACTAAGTATTTAAAGGTTGTACGGAATCAAATTGCACCAGTTTTAATTGGCTGTAACTTTTCACCCGTTGGATATTTTCTATTGAAATTTTGAGTGGAATTAGTTCAATGTGTATTTGTTTACGTTGTGTAAGTTTCACTAGCAAATGTGCAATCGATGCGAATATTGAGTCGGAAGAACAGCAGCGGCGCAAACAAATTTTGCGCACGTACCTAAAAAATCCGGAACTTTCTCATCGCGCCATCAGCAGGAAGCTGGGAATGGTACATTCTACAGTGTCTCGTGTTTTAAATCAGTACCACAAACGATTGACCATCGATCGGAAAGAAACAAGTGGCAAAAATAAATCTCCGTATAGTGTTAAGGATCACAATCGGGTAGTTCACGCTTCCAAGAGAAATCCCAACAGTTCAGTTCGAGATGTGGCGAAGAAACTGAATCTAACCAAAACTTTCGTGCAAGATGCGAAAAAACGTGAATGACTACACACGCACACTAGTCCGAAAGGTGCCTTATTGCGATGAACGGCAGAATACGGTAGGTAAAACACGTGCACGGAAGCTCTACACCCAGATGTTAACGAATGTTGACAGCGATCTTCATGGTTTTCCGCTCAAAACCGATAGACACCTAGGACTTTTTAGCGACATGTTGAATTGACATGTTTTCAGATCTCAACTATTTGTTCTCAATTTAAAAACTAAATAAATCTAATAATTATTATTTTCACAAACTGGCATGTATTTCACAAAGTGACATTTTTGCAAAATGACAGCAGGATCGCCTTTCGGAATATGCACCACTTTTTGATGTTTGAAATCAATGGTTGGTCCGTTAGTTTAATTTGTCCTTTTTTGTGGCCTGTTTTATGGTGAAACATACTGTTGTGGGCTTGATATAATTATTATTTCATAATATTTTGAAATTGTTTTTTTCAATAGTTTCACTTGTCAAAATTCAAAAATGAATAAAATCTGAGACAATTATTTCAATTATTCCAAACAATGCATCATTTCCAGAAATGTAAGCGAAAATACAGGATATGGTTTTGGGAGATCGTCGATTGGCAATGGATGTAATAGCTGGCATTATAGGCATCTCATACATGGCATATTTTGGCTGAAGTTTCGGGTTTAAAAAACTGTGTGCACAATGAGTGCCGCATTTGCTAACAATGCAACAAAAACCCGTTCGAATGCAACTTTCTGAGCAACATTTGGAGCAATTTCGATAGGATAGAGAGGATTTTCTGCGTCGATCCATCACTATGAATGAGACATGGGTCTACCACCATGATATAGAATCAAAACAGGAGGCCAAGGAGTGGTGTGAATCAGTCACTTTGGCTCCGAAGCAAGTTTGTGACCAGAAATCGGTCAAGAAGGTGTTAGCGTCAGTTGTTTAGGAAGCAAGAGGATAACGATTATCTCCAAACTGTTGAGACAATCAACTCTGAGTATTATTGTGACCTTTTGGTCCAGTTGCCTAAACAGTTTTGTGAAAAAAGACACGGTTTGCAGAAGAAAATAATCGTTTTTCATCAAGACAACGCACCTCCTCACGCAGCTCAAAAAAACATCGTGAAAATCAGTGAATTGGGGTACGAATTGTTGCAGCATTCACCCTATTCCCCAGATTAAGCTCCCTCTGACTTCTGGCTGTTCTCACACCTCAAAAAATTCCTTCGTGGAAAGCATTTTTCATCAAACGAAGAGCTTAAAGCCGTCGTAGAGAAATATTTGCAGACCTTCCAGAAATTAACTTCCGTGATGGGACAACTATGTTGGAAGGTCGTTGGAGCAAGTGTATTGATCTAATGGGAGACTATAGTGAGCAATAAAAGTAACCACCCAAAAAAAAATTATTTTCATTTCCACTTTCAAAACTTTTTGATTAAAGGGTGATACGGTCAAAATTTGGGAAAACGCGTGTAAATCGGTGAAATCGTTTATTTAAAAAATCAAATTAAATTTCTTTTTCAAGTTCAATTAGTATAAAATTCAGGAAAAATATTCAGTTAGGCTTCCGCTTTTCCAAATCCGAATTGCCGAGCCTTACGCTTGACCCCTGCCATCAGATTTTGTACAGCCACCTTGTCCACCTTCTTCGCCGCAGAAAGCCAGTTTGCCTTGAACTGCTGCTCGTCCTTAGCAGTTTTTTTGGTCTTCTTTAGGTTCCGCTTGACAATAGCCCAGTATTTCTCAATTGGGCGGAGCTCTGGCGTGTTGGGAGGGTTCTTGTCCTTGGGAACCACCTGCACGTTGTTGGCGGCGTACCACTCCATGGCCTTTTTACCGTAATGGCAAGATGCCAAATCCGGCCAAAACAGTACGGAACAACCGTGTTTCTTCAGGAAAGGCAGCAGACGTTTATTCAAACACTCTTTCACGTAAATTTCTTGGTTGACAGTCCCGGAAGCTATGAAAATGCTGCTTTTCAAGCCACAGGTACAGATGGCTTGCCAAACCAGATATTTCTTTGCGAACTTTGACAGTTTCGTGTGCTTGAAAATATCTGCTACCTTTCCCCTTCCTTTTGCCGTATAAAACTCCTGTCCCGGAAGCTGCTTGTAGTCGGCTTTGACGTAGGTTTCGTCGTCCATTATTATCATAGCGATTTGGAGTCACTACCTTCTTGTAAGTCGATAGTCCGGCTCGTTTTTTGGCTCGATGCACGGTTGTAGACGATACACCCAGCTTATTTGCGGCATCTCGGAGAGATAGGTTAGGGTTTCGCTTGAAACTACCGGCAACTCTCTTTGTCGTCTCAGCGGCTTCCGGTTTTCGATTTCCCCCCGATCCTGACTTCCAGGCTGTCGACAAACGTTTCCCAAACACTTTAATTACATTTATAACGGTTGATTTGGCAACTTTTAGCGATTTTGCCAACTTTGCGTGCGAGTAGCTCGGATTTTCGCGATGCGCGAGCAAAATTTTGATACGCTGCTCTTCTTGCTTGGACGGCATTTTGACAACTGAAGAGTGAATTCCAAAATCAAAATAGGAGCAACATTCTACACACACACACACCTTCAAAATGAGGGGTGTTCAGGTTTTTTAAATGCAAAATTGAAAGAAATACGTCAAGTTGATATTGACCAAATTTTGACCGTATCGCCCTTTACTTTCAACGGTTCGAACTTTGGATCGAATGCTCTTCATCAAGTTCCGGCCAAGTGTTGCATCGCATTTTTTGGACGCTTGAGCCCAAATTTTTTTGAACTCCTGCATGTTCCCAGCTGCCTTACCAGTCTTCTTGAAGACCCTCTTCACGATTGCCCAGTAACGTTCGATGGGTCGAAGCTGAGGGCAATTTGGTGGATTGATATTTTTCTCAACGAAATCTGTACCCTTTTCCGCAAGCCATTTGAGAGTGGTTTTGGCATAGTGAGCCGACGCTATATCCGGCCAAAACAGTGGAGGTGTACTATGCTTCTTATAGAAAGGCAACAATCTCTTCTGGAGACACTCAGATCGATAGATTTCCGCATTTATAGTTCCGGTAGTGTAAGAAATGGTTGACTTCAAACCACAGGAACATATTGCTTGCCATACCAGTACCTTTCGACCAAAATTGTCCACTTGAATCGACCTGTCCGCATCGCTCACATCCTCTCCAACGACGGCAGTAAAGTATTGTGGACCTGGAAGGGTTTTTGAGTCCTCCTTTACATAGGTCTCATCGTCCATCAAAACGCATGCATCCGGACGCTGCAAACGACGCGAATACAATTTCTGGGCCCTTGTTGCTGCTCGCTTCTTCTGTTCTGCACTTTGTTTCGAGATTTTCTGCTTCTTGTAGGTCTTCAGGTGGTTTCTTCTCTTGATACGCTGGATCATTCCGACACTCGTTCCTGCTTTTTTGGCCAAATCACGTATTGACATTGATTTGTTCTTCATGATTAGAGATATCACTTTCTGCTCCATTTTCGGGTTGGAAGAACCTGGTTTGCTGCCTCTTCCTGGTAGCTCATCCAAAGAATAGTGTTCCCCAAACTTATTAATGATGGTTTTAACATTTGCATGATGAATTCCAAACCGCTTCGCCAATTTTCGCATAGTAATACCCTTCTCACTTAGCCATGTGTCCAGAACCTTAATTTTCACTTCCTTTTCAATACGCGACATTTTGAAAACGCAGAATTTGAACCGCACAAACAAGTAAACAAAAGAAAGCTGACAGTCAAACGCACAGCATGCAGTGTTCAGAGCATAAAAAACCATCACAAATACATGCGTACAACGGAAATGTATGGGGATAGCTTATATTCGATACACTCCTTAAACGCCGAAATGTACCGGAAGGAATGCCTGCAGAAACGAATTCTGACACTAATCCGAAAACACAAAGGTTCGACACTGTATTGGCCTGATTTGGCACTATGCGCATGCCACCTTGGACTGGTATGAAGAGAACAATGTCCAACTTGTGGAAAAGGCGATACATCCTCCAAATTTTCCACAAATAAGGCCCATTGACAAATTTTGGGCTTTGATGAAAGAAAAGCTGCGGAAGAAGGCTAGAGGAGCAGATGACAATCAAATTAAAAAAAGAGACTGTGTAAACGTAAGCTACACCATCGACGAAACGGTTGTGCAAAACCTCAAGAGGAACATCAAGAAGAAGGTGTGAGAGCTGGCCAGATCTACGAAAAATTAAATGAATACTGATGTAATGGGCTTTTTTGATGGTCAATGAACGATGTTAATTAATTCGAGGTTGCAAAATAAATAGAAAATATTTTAATACGGCAATTTTCAGGTGTACTTATTATTAACGATACAGTCCTTAATTTTTGAAGAAAGCATGGGTTAAGGTACAAAAGTTTGCCAGTTTTAATGTTGAGCAAATCTCATGGAGAGACCTAAGAGAAAAGTAAGGGTATTTGGATTTTGGCAGACCATGTTTTATTTGATATTCAGAAAATTTCAAGACAATTGGTTTTGTGGAATTTTTGGCCAATCGCTTTGTCTGTTGCAATTTTAACGTTGACACCCCTTTTAGTCATATAGAATTGCTCGCTGTGCAAAAATGGAACAATATTCACAGGGGATCTTTACGGCAGGGGGCTAAGAAAATGGGATATTATTTCTCAATAGCTTTGATCAACTGCTTTGGATTTGGCTCAAAATTGTTGGAAATAGGGCAAAAATAAAATTTTGTTCACGACAAAATCTGGACAGATTAAATTTGGAATAAAACTAATTTGCTGTTAGTTCAATCCAAGATGCATTTCTTATTCATTTAATTGAGCATTATTTGTCATCTTAAAACTAACTACAGCTACTTAATTAGGCTGCATGAAAAAACCACGAAATTTTTACTTCTCTGCAACCGATTTAGCTGTTTTTGTCCAAGATTTTCGAAATTTTTCTATAGTTGAAGCTTGTTAATTATATTGAGAGAGTTCTCTCTTCGCGAGAGCCCAATACCGCTTAATAGGTCGCAACTCCAGGCAGTTAGGTGGATTCGCCTCTTTCGGTACAACATGGAATCCATTCGCTTTATACCAGTACAAAACAACTTTGAAGTATTGACAAGATGCCGAATAAGGCCAGAATAGCGAGGGAGCGTCATGGCTGCGTAGGAATGGTAACAATCGCTTCTTTTGGAATTCTTCATGGAATATTTCCTTGCATAACGTTCTGGTAGTGATGAAGTTTCGTCTTGCTTGATGACAGCTGCATATTTCCTGCCAAACCTAAATATTTTTTGGGAAACTTTTTCTTCATCGTAAAATGCTCCTCTACGCTGTTCTGTTGCATGGCAGTATCATAAGACATTCCGGGAAGCTGCTTAAAGTCTTCCAGCACTTCAGTATCATCGTCCATTATCACGCAGGAAATCTTCGTCAAATATTCGCGATACAACTTGCAAGCCCGGGTTTTAGCCGACACATTCTGTTTATCATGATGGTTTGGAACATTGTTCACCTTGAACGACTTCATACCTTGCCGGTGCTTGGAAGTAGGCACGAAAGTTGGGGACATTTTTAATTTTTTCTAGTTACAGTACGTACCGAAAGATCTGGTCTCTTCTGCAATATTTGCTTCCCCTTCGCGTCCTTCTGGTGGTTCCTGAGATCCGTTTTTGTTCAGCTCCCAGCCTTCCTGGTTGTTGTCAAACTTGTATCGAAAGATTTAAGAACGTTATGCACAGTGCTTGCAGGAAAACCAAGCTGTTTTGCAATTTACTGACAGATCCTGATTTTCATTGCGACTGCACACAATTGCTTTTCGCACTTGCTCTTCTGTCAACGCCATCTTCGATCTAAAAGCTTGTAGTATCACCAGAAATTGACTTGCACAATGAACAGACATACGTTCATCAGCTTGCGAAAGATTTCACGCGTTGATGAAGTATTTCCAGATATATAGGTACTTAGGGGTGTCCAGATTTTGTCGCGAACAAGCCTTAGATTCTACGTTCAAGGTTGGCTTAGAAATTGTGATGTGGTTTAGTTGAGGCAAAATCTGATGCTTAAGGTTCAGTGCCTTGCAGTTATTGATGAACGTCAATGGTAAGTCAGTGAATTACAAACGGCATCTCATTGCGTGGCGCAAAGATGCCGCTCATCGATTGGATTTGATTGGTGATGTCGAGCAGAGTCCTGCAAGGTGGATTCGTCTGTTTCCCCGCCGAAAATATATTAGCAAAGGTGCTCATTTCGCCAGGATTAATTCACACTATGGTAAAGTTGCTGATTTGTTTGTCGGGAAGTTTTACAAACTGAATTGATAAAGCTAATAGATAATGGCAGTCTAAAATATCCTCTGGTCCGAAAAATATGAGTTTCTATTTTTGAAGAACGAACGACTTCACCAACTAAACAGTGCAATAGCAGCAGATTCATGGGAGAAGCTTTCATGCAAATCATGTGCATATTCAGATCACCACAGGAAACTGACTCGCTAACAGATTCAGGGAACTCTCTACCAGTTGGGCACTAGAAACGGTGTGGACCTTCCCCGCCAACCTCAAACTATCGACCAACGCCAAGGAACACCTTCCGGAAACAATACGATGGGTCCGGCCCATTCAAGATTCAACCCCACCTCACCACCCTATTTTTCCCAAGCAATAGCAAACCATGGGGCAGACATGAGACGAAATTTCAATATAAATATTCATGATTTTGACGGCGTTCAACCAGAAAACATGCTGTTCTACACATCTTCACAGAGCCGTTACGTCTCAACGTTTACTATCCCCTTTCTGACAGAGTGAATGAGTAGGGAATTTTCAAGTGGTTTTGTAGAACAAAAATTGCTTTCTCCGAAATGGGATTCCAAAGGGGCGGAAGAGGCCTTGTGTTTATCTTTCAATGAGGTGACGTGCATGCGTTACATCATGAGCTTCGAAAGAACGGCATGAAGCATAAGATCGACAATCTGAATAATACATTTCAATTATGCTACCATGGCATGTGGTTATAAATTTCAAATTAAATTTCTTCCCCGTCTGGAAGGAACAATGTTCATTCTACGAAACGCACCCAGCGGAAGCCATTGTTTTGGACGTGAAATTTTCGGTAAAAGTTCTTCCCGAACGTGCTGTAAAGACGTCCATTGAAATTCCGTTCACGTCCTCCTCCGTCGGGAACCGGAAGCTTAAAAAATCGAAAATTAATTTGAATCCAATTGGGAGACTGTGCTGCTTCATCCGAAACCACACACACGGGTCCCGGGGTAAGGGTAAGGGCATAGTTTACAAAAGTTGCCCTCGTCGGCAGCTGGGCCAAAGTTGAGATGTTTTTCCACCGGTTCTTGCCCTCGGTTTTTTTCCTCCTGCGGTGGCGAGGTGATAAACTGGTGTTGATAATGATACAAACTCCTCTCCCCCCTCGGTCCACCCTTGCAGTCACTGGCGAACTAACTGAGCGCGCAAAACCGAAACCGAAGGAAAGTTTCAAATTAAAACACGTTGGCAAAAGTTTCCGCTCGAGGCTCTCCGGGTCCGGGTCCGGGTCCGGGGTTCGCTTCCCCTCGATTGAGTTGCGTTGGAAATATAGTGGTTGGATGTCCGTCTGTTATTCTTCTATTCTGCCTGACGGGGGATGAGGGTTGGTCGGTTGGTTTGGTATAACTATTTGAAATACTTCGGATGCATCCTTGGTGGGAGCTTTTTCCGTGCAATTCTTGTTGTTGCGGTTTTTGTTGGACCAAACTTTATGTGCCACCCGCGAAGGGACCGGATTATATTAAGTTGGAGCAGCAAGCATATCTTTGTTTTCTTTTCTTTTTTTATTGGCAGCAAGCGTTAAGTTTCGTGTGGTCAGCCGTAGAAAGTTTCAATGTGTGAGTTTATTGTGGCAAGCACCTGAGGATGATTTAATTTCTGTAAGAAAGCTTAACCGCTAACGACTGCTCCAGAAAGTATAAGCACACCTTATTTTAACGGTCATTTTGAATATAATGAAATATTTCAACATGTTTTGGCTGCGTCCTATTGTGTGCACATTTCTGAATAACAAAGCATCTAAAAAGTGCTCAGTTTTGTGTTACCTATCAAAATGCGCGGTCTTACTCCGGAACAACGAAAAAGTATCGTGCACAAATGGTGCACTGTGAGCGGACTCTCCTTGAGAAAATTGGCCAAGGAAGAGGGTGTAACGTCGGAGTGGCACGATCTGCGATTCAAAGATATAAAGAACAGTTTACGTTTGAAGATGCGCCGAAGAGTGGTCGGAAATCCGGTCCTGTTAGTTCGGATATCGATAAAAAGATCAGGGATGCCTACAAGCGAAAACCAGCGGCTTCCGTTCAGGATGTTGCGAAAAAACTAGGGACCTCGTCGAGTAACGTCATGCGTGCCAAAGAAAGACTTGGGCAAAAACATACCGGAAGCAGAAAAAACCCAAAAGGAACCAAAAACTAAAAAGTGTATAATAATGGACGACGAAACTAGATTACAAAACGCTTCCCGGACCATAATTCTATACTGTAAGCGAAGACAAAGACATCCCCAAAACGGAGAAGGCAATTTCTACCGAAAAATTCGATAAGAAGGTTATGGTTTGGCAGGCAATATGCGAGTGTGGTGAAACATCATGTCCGTACATCACAACGGAGACGACGAACACTCAGAAATACGTTAAGCAATGTCTCCAGAAGCGATTATTGCCGATGATCAGGCAGCACGAAGGTCAAGTAGTGTTTTGGTCTGATATGGCGTCACGTCATTACGCAAAGGACACTTTAGAATGGTACAAAAGTCAAAATGTATGTTTCGTGCCGAAAGACATGAATCCGCCGAACTGCCCGGAGGCACGGCCAATCGAGACTTTTTGGGCTTTAACCAAAGCAAAGCTTCGAAAATTCATAAAACCAGCGGACGAAATCCAAAAATTTAAAAAAGCTTGACCAAAAGTGGTCAAAATGGAGGAAAGTACCACTGTGCAGAAGCTAATGGGTCATGTTCGAGGAAAATAAAGGAGTCTTGGCTATGATTAAATATTTTGATTAAACGAGAGTAAAATCTTCTGTATATATAAAAATGGATATCTGTCTGTCTGTCTGTCTGACCCGAATAGACTCGAAAACTACTGAACCGATTGGCATGAAATTTTGTATGTAGGAATTTTTGGAGCCGAGGAAGGTTCTGATGATGGTTTGAGACCCCTCCCTTCACTGGAAAGGGGGCTCTCATACAAATGAAACACTCATTTCTACATAACTCAAGACCTAATCAAGCAAAAGAAACCAAATTTAGTATGTGTGAGTTTTTGAAGGCAAGAAAGGTTTCTATAGTCACTTGAGAACCCTCCTCGTCCTAAAAGGGGGGGCTCACATACAAATAAAACAATATTCTGCATAACTCCGGAACGAAATTTAGCATGTGGTGTTTTTGATGACAAAAAATGTTTCTATATTATTTTAAAACCCCACCCCATTCTAAAGGGGGGGGGGGGGCTCCGATACAAATGAAATACAATGTTTTGCATGACTCGAGAACTAATCAAGCAAATGGAACCAAAATTGGTAAGAGTGCGTTTTTGAAGGCAAGACATGTTTTTATGGTGGTTTGAAGCCTCTCCTCCCCTGGAAAAGGGGCCCCCATAAAAATGAAACACGAATTTAAGCCAAACATGAGAATGATCCCTACTGCTATGCTACTTTGTATGTAGGAGTATTTAGGTCCGGGAGAGCATCTTATGATAGTTCAAGACCCCTCCCATCTCTAGAAAGGGGGGCCCCATGCAAATGAAACGAAACCCCCTCATCTTTGGAAGAAGAGGCTCTCATACAAATGAAACACGAATTTGAGCAACACATGAGAATTATCCCAACAGGTATGACTTATTTTATGCAGGGATTTTTGGAGTCGGGGAAGGTTCTTATGATGGTTCAAGACCCCTCCTGCATCTAGAAGGGGTGCTTCCACACCAATCAAACACAAATTTCTGCATAACTCGAGAACTAATCAAGCAAATGGAACCAAATTTGGGATGTGGGGGTTTTCGGAACCATGAAATGTTTCTTTGGAGGATTGAGACTCCTCCCCTCTCTGAAAGGGGTTGGCTCTCATGAAAATTAGTCACAAATGTCAACCAAACATGAGAATCATACATACTGTTATGAAAACTTATATGTAGGGGTTGTTGAGGCCGGAGGAGGTTCTTATGATGGTTCGAAGCACCTTCCCCGCCTGGAAGGGGAGGACTTCCATACAAATGAAACACAAATTTCTGCAAAGCTCGAGTTCTTGGAATTGGAGTTCTTCAAATGGAACCAACTTTGGCATGTGGAGGTTTTTGGGCAGAATTTGGGGAGAACCAAACATGAGAATTATCCATGCAACTAAAACACATAATGTGTATTTCTCGGGTAAGAAGCATATTCTGATAGAAGCATGAACCTCTTTTTAGTCAAGAATTGGTTAAGTTACTCTTAGTGCTACATTATGCACAAGAAGTTAATCATATGTTATGCAAGAGAAAATTACGTACAAACTGACAGGATACGGATTCGTTTGACTTTGAAATGTTTCTTCGCAGAAAGCAAAACCGGTTGAAACAACCAGGGCAAGGGTTGATTTAATGACACAAACCATTTTTTTCTGCATAAATAACACACACAAGCAAAAGAATTTTTTTTAACCAGATTCATTCAGAACCATAAACGCGCCAGTTTTATTCATTTTTCATTCATTTAGTTGCATGCGTTGCAAGGCTCGCACCGGGTTCAGCTGGTATTATAACACAAATACAAATATGATTTGCCAAATAAAATTATTAAAACTAAAAAAAAAAAACATGACTTTTTTGTTATTTTGAAAGTGTGCTAATACTTTCTGGAACAGTCTGTATTGTGAAGGAATCAGTTTGTGGACTCTGTTGAGATATGTATATGATATCTACCCAAATAATGTTGGTTGTGAGTTTACACCTATGATCGAGTAAATTATGTATTTCATTTAATACATCAGACGTTTTTTAAGATGTTGTTCAGATAACTATGAAAACAATTGTGTTCGTTATGTCATCAATAAGTGGAAATTGTATTAGTCTAAATTTGGATGGACTTCGGGTCTAAACATTGATCAGGACTGTCTCCACCACAAACTTAAAACAACTCTCTTAGTTGAAACAAAAAGAATATTTATAAGAGCAACATTATTTCCAGAATTTTCTGATGTTGGATTTGACTCTACTCATGAGGTTTTGGACAATAGTTTTGTCGTATTTTTTTGGAAACCATAGACCAATTATTTTTTAACTCTTCAATGGTCTTGCACTTCTTACCACTCTTCTTGAAGTTGCGCTTGACGATAGCCCAGTATTATTCAATTGGCAATTGGCAAAAAGCTGTGGACAATTGGAAGAATTGATGTCTTTCTCACCGAAATGGACACAATTTTCCTGCACCAATTGTACTGTGAGTTTGAGGTTATTTGCTGACGCCAAATCAGGCCAAAACAAAAGAGGGCTTGTATAACGGAAGCATCATTTTCTGCAAACACTCAGTACGATAAACTTCAGCATAGATCGTACCTCTGGTGTAGAAATCTTCCCACTTCGAACGACTCTTCAGAGATGGTCACAGCTTTGCCGATTACCTTGGTGTAAAATTGCCGCGCTGCACAGTGGCACAATTTGGAAAAATGACGGCCAAAAACATTTTCACCCTTTTTTCATCATTTTATCGACTAGGTGTCTTAAGAAGAGTTGCTCAAAATTTCATTCCGCATCTTTTTAAAAAAAACTCGCCTAACCGTTCTTGAGGGCTTATCTACACTTTGAAATTCTAACTTTTTTCAGCGAGAAGATAACGGGTTGCTGGCTTCGACGAAGTAGTAGAACAGGTAATTTGATGAAAAGGTTGCACAAGACTATAAGTTTCTAGAGCCTAACGTTAACGAGATATGATTGGTTTTCTTTCAGCACTACCTTGAAATTTGTTTTTTGAAATAATTAGTACTTTATTCAAATTTGACGATTTCAATATGTTCTAAGAAATTTTAGGAATTATTAAAATAAACATTTTTGCTGTACAAACTAATGCTCTCTGATGACCACATTTTGAAATATGGTGGTTGAAGTGTCTGCGTTACGTCATAATCAACCGCCTCAAAAAGGGTGAGTGGGTCCTAGCGGGGTCTTAAACAGATTGTATTTGAAAGATTATCTTATGAACAAGTATTCCTGAAATTTTCAGCGTTGGGTATTGAAGGGTACCTGGTAAAACGTCAGTTTGAAATAGTACAGGTTATGAGCCAATTAATATTTCGCATGTGAGGTTATGTTCCACAAACTAAAAAAATATGCGGGCTCTGGCGGGGTCTCAAATATTAACTGTATTCGGAAGAGTATCTTATGAACTAGTTGAAATTTTCAGCGTTGGATACCAGAGGGTACATAGTAAATCCTTACCTTTGACCGTATTTTTTCAGAATTGTTCCACTGTGCGCTGGAAGCGTTCTGGCAGGCAGATGGTCGTTCCAAAAGGCAGCTGTTTAACTTTATGGCTCTGGTTTTTTGCACTGGATTTTTACTCAGCACTTTGTTTTTTTAATCTTGTGCTTCTTATAAGTTGCATTTCTTGATTCTTCGCACCATTCTGACGGAGATACAAGCCTTTTGACCAAATAACGAATCGACAAAAATCTGTTCAATGGGATGAGGTTTACTACCTTCCGATGCGATTTTGGGTAAGCTGGACCTGGTTTTGTTCCTCATTGAACAAGTACACAGCTCAAACATTTGAATATTATTTGTGATGTAAAATGCTACAATGTCAACAATACATCAATGGAATAATGTAAAAAGCTAGAGCAGTAATAAAAACTTAAAAATAAATTCTTATACCTTGAAAAGTACTTTTGTACATGTTGTTATGATAAAACAGTACACTTCCCGACTAGAAAGATATAACCACTTTATATCAGCTTGAGTTACTATGTTATACTTATTTTCTTTAACAAACTTTGTTAGAAACATGATGCAGGATGTTGTTAAAATATCAGAATTGATAACAAAAACAACTCTTGTCTAATCAGAAGAATAACACAGTTTGTTATAATTAGATCAAAAATATAACAAACAATAATACATATTTTTGATATAACATAACTGGCTTCTAATACATTATGTTACAAGTTATAACAAATTTCTAACACCCTGAGTTACTGGAAATATGATACATATAAATAAATTTATAACAAAATATGTTATAATTTTAAAGGCGTTTTTATAGGTTTTCCAAATTTGTTCATAAAGAAACAAACAAACCTTTTTATAAGCAGACATTATTTTTATTGTAGAGTTTTTAAGCTTATTCCATACACGGATGAAAGATGCTTGTTGATCAAAGAGATAAATAAGAAGATCAAATGAAAATAAGCAGAAATCCCATTCTTCAACAAATAGTGGATCATGAATTCAAAAAATACGGTTCTTCGTTTGTAACAGGCACGGCATTCTTTCGGTTTGATTCCAGCTACAGTAATCTAATCTCCTTGATACCGATGATGTTCCACGAAATGCTCTAAAAGAAACAGAGCTGCATGGCTGGCCCACAATTGATACGTTGTGGATGCGTTTGAGTGCATTTTACAGTTTTCCCATAAGTTTTATGTCTAGTTCTTACCTTCTATATACTCAACCTTATGCATATCTTAACTGTTATATTTTGCAGTTCCAACATTAGCAGCTGGATGAAAATGTAATCTCTCCCACCCTCAGACCTCAAAAAATCATCCTGTCGTTCAGGTATCACAAAAATTCGAACAAGATACGTCATTTTACTATAGTAAAAAGCACCCCCAATTATTGGATCTCGAAAGTTTGGAGTTCTCCAAATCAAAATACAGAATTCAGTAGCAGCAAAAATGAATAAACATTGCTTGATAATGTTGAAGCAGATTTAGAACTAAGAGATGTAAAATTTTGTGAAAGCGGTAAGTATTATTAAAAGGAATTAAAATTTGCACCAAATGTCTTTTTTATATATATATAATGATTCATTAATTTTCCTAAATGGCTGATTCCTTAGTATTTATCAATTGCTAATTGATTCTACAAACACTGGCTATGTCTTAGGAACAGTTTGATCTACTAGAAAAAAATTCTAAAACATTTATGAGACTTCGGAAAATTAAAAAATTTAGTCGTATCAATAATACGCTTCGATTATGGGTAAGCCTCGAAATAAATAGTAAGGAAGATTGTGAATCTACAACCAAGCATATAATGTGTAAAATAAAAACGCAAATTGATTTAACTATTGAAATTAGAAAAGAAATATAAGTCTCAAAAAGATAAAAAAAATTACGAATATTATTGTTAAAAAAGTGACATATTTTGATGTAAATTTGTTACAAAATATAAGGCTTTGTGCACAAATTACGTAACGCAGAAAAACGGGATTTTGGACCCCCTCCCCCCCCTATGTAACAATAAGTAACGCGAGACCAGACTCCCCCCCTTTAATTACGTAACGCTCACGAACACCCCCCTACCCTATTTCTCATTTGCTATAAAATCATCACAAAACCTGTTATTTTTGTTGTTTTTATGTTTAATTCTAATTTACTTGAAATAAGTAAAGATTGCAAACATCATTCAATTAATTTCATTTAAGTAACTTAAAGCTAATATAAAGATTACGAAAAACATTGCACTCATTGTACTGTATTCAAACTGTTACAAATATTAGTTCAACCAGTTTATTCAAATGTCTTTAAATTATCTAAAGTATCAGAAAAAGAGCTTAAGTCATATCACTTAAATTAACAGTATTTTATGCAATGCATAATATTTACCTATTGCAATTATTGTAATTGTTATAAAAAAATATTATTAATTATATTTTTTTATATAGGTACTATTCAGAGTTTTCGTTTTAATCCGGGCAGTGCATTAAAAAGGGCGCACTATGTGCGACTAAATCATGACGGCAGAAACATAGAACAACAGACACAGTAACAAGTTCATTTGATGTAGGCTGAACGCAATGAGTAGAATCAACATTTCTTGTGTATTTAATCAAACCATACATTGTTTTAGTTAAATGCAACCATATATTTTAAACAACAATTCTTTTGTTCGAATCCAATATTGTAAGTAAATTGACATTTCTAACAGAAATCTTTATTGAGTCAACAAAAGTATTTTGTAAAATCAACAATCAACAAAACATTTACCTTAATTTCTTATTATTTCAATGGTTCTAATGTATAAAAAACGTTTTTTTTTTTTCAATCCAACCGCTTTTGGTCTCAATCAATGCAAAGGTGCATTGATTCCAAAAAGCTTATTTTTTTTATTCAACAATAAATGATGTTTGTTTTCAATAGAAGCCTCCTTTGCAGCGTTTTAAGAAACAAAACAAAATTGTTGTTGGTTCAAAAATTAAATCGATATTGTTTGAATAAATAAATATTATGGGTCAGCCGTGAGTCAACAAAAAAAATTGTTGAATCTATTTTTTTTTTTTTTTTCTTTCTTTATTATAGTGCCTTTCAGCCTTTGGCGGGTTCGGCACTTTGGTATAATTAATTACGAGGAGAGTCCTTACGGGACTTCCCCAAGAAGAGGTCACATTTTGGCCTCGTTCTATTACATTAATTTCAACTTAAGCTTATAACGATCCCAGATTCAAAACATTTACATAATAAGATTATGGATTGCTAACATGTTTTAAGCTTGCTACAATGCGTACGGGGCTAATTCAACATTAACAGACGATTTAAAATTATTGTTTGTCCCGCTACCAGGTGGAAGGCAGTTGTTTGCGTTTTGTGTTCTAGCCTACTTTGGTCGATTGGGCCTGATGAAGTCCGACATTTGTCTTTGCACGTATGCGCAACAGCAATTCCGGGGTAAGCTGTCAGTTGTTTGTTTTGGAGTGACGGTGAGCAGCATATTTCGTTGTTGAATCTATACAGAACAATATATTCTCAGCGTGTAGATGTACAATTTATGGAAAATTGTGCCAATTGGTGACGCAAATCGTCATAAAGATACCTTTCGTTTAGTAGATCACATTTCAATAGTAAACTGAAAATTAATTTTCGTTCATATTACGGTCGAAAGTAGGACTAACAAATCTATTCGTTGTTTTCTGCAACGAAACTGATTTTTACTTTCTACGAAGCTTCCTTCGTGTAAAAAGCCACACGCGCAGCTGTCAAAAGCACAAAGCATTTTTTGACACAATAAGAACATTCGTTCATTCTCATAAAAAAAACAAAGAGCTACGAGTTCTTTGTTACCAATAAAAACAAACTTTACCAGCTCAAAATATAATTTTAAAAAAAGGGCAACCACGAGGAATTGTTCTGCTCTTCACTGCAATATGAATGTTTCATAAAATTTAAGAGATTGTTCTATATGCATAATCCATGTTTACAAAACGAGTGAAAGCTAATTAACGAAAATAAATTTTCAGTGTACATCTTCATTTATCGATGCTTTAGAATTTGGTTCGGAAATCAAAAGATAGACTCTAATCCATTTATCTTAAAACTTCAGATTCACCACTTAGCCATAAATTTATTTCTATTATAGCCGTAAGAAACACATGCAATTGGCCATGGAAGGATCTAAAATTTAAAACTATGGCGATAATTGGTGCAGTGTACCAGTTATGGCAAACGTCATTAATAATACAAAGACAAAGTTTTGGCTCATTTTTCGAGAAAAATCTTCAAAATATAGATTAAAACCTTTCATTGAAAGTGAGGTTTTCCCAGAATTTTTAAACATAGTTCTCAGCTAGTATGAACTAAGTCTTTTCTACTTGATGTAGAAGAAGATGTACGCTTCTCATCCTGAAGCACCAAGAATAGACAGTAATGTTTGCTAGAATGAAAGATATGAAAAGAAAGTGTTGAAAGTTTCGTCAGTGTACGGTAGGTTGGAAATAGAATAGAAGAATTGAAAATTGAGCGAAAGTGCGTGGGTAAAGTAGTACTCGAACCAAGGACGTTACTATTGCCTAATCTACCTCTGTGGGGTAGGTCAAGGCACGGATGAATCCGCTTTTCTACTTACTACTTGCTACTTTGCTTGGCTCACAGGAAATTTAATTGATGCAAAATGGTTATTCACTTTTGTTTTTTTTTTTTTCAAATTGGTTATTTTGTTACGTAACGATTTTAAAACCCCCCCTCCCCCATATGTCACAATAAGTAACGGTTGCTCAACCCCCCTCCCCCCCCCTTCATGCGTTACGTAATTTGTGCACAAAGCCTAAAACATGCCATAAAAATAATTAGTTACACAGTTTTATATATTTGTGATGGATTTTTTTCTGGGGTATGGTATCTCCAAACTGAACTATATCATAACGAGTTACAAGTATCAAAGGTTGTTAGAAATTTGTAATTTTTCTGTTATATTCTTCTAGTCGGGTTGTTTTTCAACGCCTGATCATAAGAATCAATATTATCCTTAAATAATAAATCTTCCTTCATTCAAGTTCCTAAAGCTATCAAGTTGATTTACTCGTGCAGCTGGCATTTGCTATCCGTACTCTAGGGACTGTTTTAATAAGGGTGAATCCAACATTGAGAGACTTTCTTTGATACCTTTCTCTTTCATTTATATTTCAATCACCTCTACATTTTTCATTCTACTATTTGTAGTGTATGCTAGCCAGCACTATTGTGATTCGATCTGTACTAAAGAATCTCTCGAAAGTTTTATAATGGCGCTGTGATAAATGCAAGAGGAGAAAATCTCTCATTTTTAGATTCACCCTATTGAAAAAAGCTCCTAGAACTGTAGTTTGTAATTGTGAATTTGAGGAAAAACTGTATCGTCTGTGTATGGAGTCAGTTCTTTGCTGTAGAAAAGGTTAAGTAAATTGTCGTCCTGTGTGCCGTGACAAAAGAGATAGTATAGATTAAGTGTTGAGTTCAGTTTGGTCATGACGGAGTACACAAACGATTATTTGTAGGGTTTTTTTTTTCATTAAGGCGAATCTGCAATTGAGAGACTCTCTTTGATTACTTTCTTTCTCATTCATATTCCATTCAGCGTTACGCTTTTCATTCAACTATTTGTTGAGTATGGTAGCCAGCATTGCTATGTTTCTATCTGTACTAAAGAATCCCTCAAAAGATTTATAATGGCGCTGTAATAAATGAAAGATAGCGAGTGAGGAGAGAGCCTCTCATTGTTAGATTCGCCCTTTTGAATAAAAAATCCTAGATTTGGTTTCAAAAACAAGCTAAAATCAAGTGGAGCAGAATGGATGAAAATTCAATGCCATGTTAGAAAAAACTAACGAGTTCTGGAACACCTTTCTCTCTCACTCACTCACTCACTCACTCACTCACTCACTCACTCTCCCAAGAACATGTGCGTTGTACAACCTTCACAGCTGTCACGATATACTCAGAGCACTTCATACTGCGCTCACTTAAGAAGTTTGGCACCACTGAAACATATGCTGGAAAAGGTGTTCCTATTTTTGTCCGGAGTGCGATTTCAAAGGGCTCGTTTGTATTTCGTACACTTCCTATTTTTTGAAGCACTTACGAATACCAACTACCGTTAAATTTGTTTTACAATTACCCGTTTGCAGTCATCGCTACTTGCGCATTGCCGGCTCCGGCCGTATGTACCTTTCCGGCAACATTGACTGCAAGACCAACTCAAAAACTGCCACCTCGATCTTTTGGAAATACCACCACCGTATTGACTACTTCGACCTCAGAAAAGAAGGTGTTGTAGCAACTATGGCTTTTGGCAGCACGGAGTGAGATTTACCTTCTCACTGCCTATAGCTGGTGCTGGCGGGCGCATGTTAGACGAGGTTTTCCATCGTTCTGGCAGCCGCGTTCGTTCGGCTGGTAAAACGGCATACCCGACCGTGCCATCAGAATAATTTATATGTACATAATCAGCTTTAAGGTGAATCTGACAAGTATGGAACAGTTGATGGCAAATCTCACAGCGAAGCATCTCGTTGAAGACATGGAAAATAGTCCATTGTAGATGAAGTCCAATTTCGAAATTACTCTCACTTTACTTTTCAATTGGTCTGCTCTAAATCTAATCAAATCCAAATTTAATTACTCAAATAATAGTCACTCAACATTCACCTGTTCGTACATTTGTTCATGCTTTACTGTCATAGGAATATGATGAACTATTTTCGGGGCTGAAATACAGGAAACGAGAAAATTTGTACAGTGAATCGCTAAGGACGTTTGCAACTAATCGTCACTTTTACTCGCCAAGGGTTTAGTACTACGTCCGTACAGTTTTCCAAATTGATCTCCCGAACATCCGTACAATTTCTCGCGGATTTGTCAACGTCAACGGCGAGACAGATGTAAGCGGTCAGGTACATAATGCACTACGGGTGAAGGCGCAGGAGATGTTAGGAATTACTTGAATGTAAACAGATGGATGAAATGGCAATTTGTCAACAAGTGACATGCAATAAACATTCTCAACAGTTTCATGGTACTATGAATTAGGGTGGCATAACATGACTAGCAGAAAATTTTAATCCCGCAAAAGAAGCGCTGGTTTGAATGGTGTCTGGCTTCAGGAAGCATGAAAAATGACGATTGCATACTTTTTAATTAATGTCCTGAAAGCCGAAAAACTTTATAAATACCATACTATGTAACCTGCACGAAGTTGGAGTTAAAGTTTGAAGTTTCACTTTTGACGGCACAAAGTACATAATGCAACTGCAACGCGCTTGATTGTAACATATGCACCTATTAAATGTATTTGTAAAGCAATTAAACACCTCACAATGGTGAGTATTACGTGTACGTACTATTGGACGTTGTACACATAATTAAACTAGTGCGGAGCTCTGCATTCTCTAAGAACGCTGCTTTCTGGAAATAAGCTGTATAGAGACATTGAATGAATACCAGAACGAACGGAGGATAAAAATAACGAAGAATTTGATTGAAAAATATGTGTACTTTGAGAACAGTAAAATGAAAGTTATTTGGGCTGTTCAAACCATCAGTGGCAGCGTGGCGTTTGTTTTGAATATTTGAGCTCATATAAAACTGATTTCAATAATTCCGTAGAAACAGCTGAGTTTGTGCAAGTGTTTAACAATATAGTTGACATTTTGAATAGCATGAAAAGTGATGCTCAGAATTTCAATAAAAACACTTTGCGAGGATAACATCTAGGTTACTCTAGGATCTAGGATACATTTGCAGAAGGTTGAATTATCAAGTAAGTTAATGACACACAGATTTTTAAATCTATGCATAAGATTTTTTCCGGGTTTCTTGTGGCCAAGGACATATTTCGTTGTCTTCACGCAGAGTACTGTGAGAGGTACCGTAATAACCTGTTCTTCGGAGCAATTAGATCAAAAAGCGGCTGAAACAACAATCCAAAAGCTGGCCAATTCCGAGCAAGCTATAAAAGGGTGCTAAACCAAATCGAAATCAGCAGTTTCGAAGTTACTTCCAGTGCTGACAAACTCCTTTCAATTTGCAAGGCAGCTGAGTTTGAGTTTACTGTAAGTATGGGATAAGATCATCATAGTATTCGTAGCTAAAAATTCATAACACTTCTTCAAGACACTTGTTGGAACCGATAAGAATGCGTAGGACTGCATTCCGAAAACATGGTCATGAATTCCATTTCACGGAGCGCTACAAATTTTGATTTTGTTTTGCCTTGTGACTTGAGCTCTGATTGCTTAAACTGGTTTCACAAAATTATCTTCACAGCAGAACTAGAGTTTATTCAAAGCAGATAATCCAATTCAAGGCATCTAATCATCAGAGGCTCACTAAAATAGTCTGCATTTCAAAAATATTCGTATTGCAGGGTATATGGTAGTATTTCCCATTTCTTCGAAATAAAAAGCCATGGATTCCAAAATGACTCTAACTTTCGATTTCCAGCTATTTCACGCCGCTGCTGTCTAATAATATCAATACTGCAGTGTATTTGATAGTTGTTCTCATCTTTAACGCAACATAAGCCGCCATCTTGAATTCAAAAATGTCATCAGACATCGATTTACGCCTTTATACGCCGTTCTCGATCCAAAAATATCCATTTTGCAGGGTGTTAAACAGTTACTCCCAGGTTTTCTTTTCCTGGAAGCTAGCTACCATCTTGGATCCCAAAATGGAGTCAAACGTCGACTTACGACCTCCACGTGACCACCTATACAACTTTGTCCAAAATGGTTTCTTCCTAGATGGCCAGGATCTCGAGATACAGCTTATACAAGATATTAATATGTACAGTTGCGCCGCGTAGAGAGCCAATTTTGAACTACTACTAACCAAAAGGCCTTGACCTACCAATTAACTTTGCTGAAACAACTTTCCATATGGCCAGGATATCGATGATATAATCCATGTTGGAGCCACTGAATTCAAACATTTTGCTAGCGCCAACTACTGAGCCCATCCCGAATTAGTTAGACCACATCGAGGTAGCCCTTGTCTTTTTCAATAAATTTCCTCTATGAAACATGCTTCTTTAAGATTAATCATAGAAATATTACAAGTTAATTTCAATACCACTTTGCCAGTGCTTGAGATTGTTCGTAGAAAATTTGTTCTTCTCTGGCACTTGCGCACAAGATACTCTTCATGAACCCTCCAAGTACACCTTGAATCAAACCACACTCCGAGATATCTAAATCTGAAGGATTGAACGATTAAACGGCTGTATAAAGTTAATTGTATGGATGATGGAGATCGTTTCCTCGAAAAAACAACCAACTCAGTCTTTGACAGTTTGAGAAAGCAAACCCTATTTTATTTGCCCATACTTCCAGTTTATTCAATGATTTTTGGAGAGATTCTTTTATTAACTTGCTATCTTTGCCACGAAACCATATTGCACTATCATCAGCAAACTGAACTAGTACACATCCAGACGAAACGCACTCATCGATGTCACTAGTGTAAATATTAAAAAGCAAGGGACTCAATACAGAACCTTGAGTTAGACCCTGATAACACGTCCGCACGCAATTTACCTCAATATCAATAAAAAATTTCATAATTTTTGTTGACAACAGGTGGTACAAAAACGAAGATAATTGTACAGGGACTCCAATTCGCCGTAACTTCTTGTACAGAATGTCAATAAGGACTGAGTCATATGCTCCTTTAACATGCCAATTGAACATGACAATCTCTAGTACTGAAATTCTGGCGAAATCCATTTTGAGTAATCGAAATAAGCTTATTTTTTTTCCATCCAATGCTTCATCCGAATAAGGATCATCTTTTCAAAAGTCTTTCGGACACATGATAAAAGACCAATAGGGCGATAAGACTCAAATTACCCGCGGTTCCATGAATCCGGAATGCTGGAATTCTGAAATATCCAGTTGAATGATCATAGAAGAAGATACTTGGCAGAAAACGGTAAATTCTTTATTAGAGTGAACTTGATCGCATCTATCCCCGGAGAAGAGTTGTTGCACGTAGCTAACGAATGTTCCATTTCATTCATGGTGAAGTCTTGAATCAAACATGTTTCAGACGATGAAGTGCTACAGTATTGAGGAAAATCACATGGTACAAAAGATGGACATACTTTGTCAGCAAACTGCTGGATCCAAGCTGCATCATATTCGTCAACATTAGAAGGTGGAGGATCATAGTTTCTTAACCTGCGTGCTGTCTTCCAAAGATCTGACATGGCTGTCTCTCTAGACAAACTTTCGATGTAAGTTCTCCAGAAATCACGTTTTTTGGTTTTAAATAATCTCTTACTTTTGGCCTCTAACTGTCTGTATCTTAAATATTGCTCCATCAATCCATGTTTCCGGAAATCTTTAAGTGCTTCAGATCTTAGCTTCACCACTGCAGAACATTCACTGTCCCACCAAATAGTCGGAGGCTTACGAACAGTCGGATGCTTTGCGATAGCTTTTTTCTGGGCACGATAGGCTGACTCTTCTATCAATCCAGTAAGGAAGTCGTGGATGTCCGATTCTGCTATCTCAAAATGATCAGTGATTTTAGATATCATAGATACATATTTATTCCAATCAATTTGTTTAGTCAAGTCGAAAGGTATAACAAATTCCATATTGTTACTCTTAGCGAACTCAATAGTAATCGGTAAGTGGTAACTACCAGCAGAGTCATTAATAACAGACCATTTACATTTAAGCGCGTAATTTGCAGAGCAAATCGAAACATCAACTCTACTACACCTGGCCGGTGGACATGCCAAGCGTGTAATATCACCTGTGTCAAGAGTTGCAAGATTCAATTCGTCAATTACATCGTAAATCATATTTGCTCGGCGATCATCTTGAGGCTCGCCCCATGCGCATCCATGTGCATTGAGGTCACCAAGTAAAAGTAATGGTTGTGGCAATTGCTTTAATGATCTCTTGAGGGCGTCGCAATCTAAAGTAACCGACGGTGAAATGTAAGTTGATGCAACCGTAAACAATTGTTCATTCACCTCAACGGAGCATGCAACTACTTCAATGGAATTAGGAACCGTCAACTGAATCCGTCTACAGGAATAACAATCCCTAATCCCCATCAAAACTCCTCCTGCTTGGCTCTCACGATCAACTTGAATAATAATAAACCTAGGGACAGAAAAACTCAGCTCTTCTACTAAAAACGTTTCACACAAAGCAAAACAATCTGCACAAATGTTATTCGAAAAATTTCTTAAATTTGCCTGTTTTGGCAAAATGCTTCTGCAGTTCCATTGTAAAATAGAAAATTTATTCTGGCACTGTACATATTCAGACATTGTACTTCAGCAGTGTACCAAGGAGGGACATTTTTTCACATAACTTTTCAATCAACGGAAATACAATTGGGATCACTTGTTCAATCAACTCAATCGAATGGGGCTCAATGTTGAAAATATTACAAATAAATACTAAAAGCTGGCGTAAAGACTTGTGTAGATTATTTAGTTTCTCAGAGGCATCAGCTGTGATCTTGCTAAAACCAGTTATATTTTGAGCTTGTGGAACATCCGAAGTCTTGCAAAAACCGGGAATATCTTTTGTTTGAGGGAACGATGGAAACTGTACCTTGGAAGAAAGTTCGTTTGATTTAGCAGTGAAAGAAAAAACAGAAGAATTTTCTGTTTTCTTAGGATGACTATCACGAAGAGCTCTTTTTCTTTTGATTGGAATTGAGTAACTGCAGTGGCCTTGCTCATCTTCAATGGCTTCACCAAGTTCTTCAGACTGACTACCCAGAATTTCGTATTTGTTAGAAGTGTCAAGTGGTTGACCCGTGGCTTTCAACATTTCGGCATAACTAGATCGACTTTTATGGATGAGCTGTTTTCGGTAAACATTTTTTTTTTGTTGACGGAAAACGGGACATTCTTTAAGTGAGTTGTGTTCTTCATGGCATTTTGCACACTTTTTTTTCGAGAACTGAGCATGACTCTGTCATATGCAAATCACCACAATTACCACATTTTACCTTGTTTGCACAGTACGATGTTGTATGCCCAAAAGCTTGACATTTACCGCAGTGCATCAACTTTGGCGTGAATAACCTAACCTTGAAAATAACATTGTCAATATTCAAATACTCAGGAAGAGCAGTGCCAGCAAATGTTACACGTACGGCTTCACTCGGAAGGTATTCCGCACTATCCCCTTTTTTAAACTTTACTACCAATCGCTCACATTCAAGAACATTTACTGGAGGCACATTTCTGTTCTTGAAGTGGCCCATACCGAGTTGAACAACAGTTTTTCATCTAAATCGTCGTAAATAACACCAGAATCTCCACTTATCACACAAAATGTACAATCGATAAAGTTGTTAGTAGTGTTACTATCACGCATTTGCATGGTCGCGGTTGGTAAAACTGTCAAGCTTCCTAGGTTAATCTTTCTAACCTCTGCACTGATGAAGGTACGATGTAGAATATCAAAAACGTGTACGTTTATCGTTTGTAAATTTGACGAAAATAAACGACGAAAGGCCTTTCGCCACTTCGGCACAACCCGACTTTGGTTCGGAGAGACGAATTTATCTACATTCATATTGACACCGTTTGACTCAATTGAACCGAGAGATCCACCTAATGGGAGAACGGGTAACTCAGATGAGCTTGTTAGCTCTCCTTCAGCCATTTTGAAATGGCGAAGAAGAACTCTCAAAACACGTGGTTAGTATTGTTAGGTTCAAATGCTGCTGTATAACATTATGTCAGAACAACAAAATGATTTAAAACAAACTTATCTTTTTAACTCCTTCACCACAACTTTTGATCGTCACTTGGATAAACAAAAAAAAAAGTCGCCACTTAGCCACTTTTACTAGAACTCTTTCGAAAACACTCCGATCAGCCCGACTGTTAGGAAACGAATCGCACATTGTTTCATGATTACACGAGAAAACAAAACAATGAACTTGACACAAATCATCGCTTCTACCTAACACTAGCCAAACAATACAACAAATATCCGTAATTGTTGTCAACCACACAGAGAAACCAAACTATCCAAAATTAAGTCATTTTCACTCATCTTCACAGCAAAGTAAAACCAGTCATAATTGAGTTTTTTTTAAGAAGTTTCCAATTTTGAGTATTTTGGAAAGACTCAATGCTGAGTGAAATAAACTGTTTGTTGAAAACTAATCGACAGTAAAAATAATCCAAATTTGAGTCTTCTTTTTTGAAAATATTATTCGAAAATCTGCTCTAGTGAATTTTTTTTCTCTAAATTCAATAAAAGAATATATAAATTCAAATAAAATAAAATGTATTTGTTTACATTTTCGAGTACATTAGGAAACTGTTCGTTTGTTATTTACACTGGGGTCATTTCAGCGGTATGGTTGGTTTTTTGCTCGTTATAATTTTGTGTACCGAGCGAGCGCATGTGTTCCTCCAACACCTTGAACTTGCAATTGATGGTTCCTTTTCACTCATCAATGCAGGAATGTCTAAAATTTCAAAGAGACAACAATTAAAATAGGAACTTGAATAAATGAAATAATTACACTTACCGGTTATTTTTTGTAGCTTCCCGAGTCCATCATTTTCTTTAGTTGCGTTTTCCATACCATTTGTAGGCATTTCGAACTTTACCGTTAAATTTCGAACTGGATAAGACAATTTAAAACTAAACAATAGAAACGGTACGAAAAAACCGAATTTCCTTCCACCATTGTTGATTGAATGGCCTTCAAAAATTTTCAGCCAAAACAAAGAGACAGCCCAACACTCCGATTTGGATAGTTTCGCGAAAGGCGCCCGCCTCGCGTACATTGAAAACTTACTTCTCTTAAAATACCTTGCTGTAGGTAAAATTAACTTTTTCAATCATACTTCAGGGTTGAGTTAAAACTACCTACCAGTGAGAACAAAATTATATCCAAAATAGTAGTCCTATCAGAGTACTTAATTTTGAGTACTGTCACACTTGATTTTGGATAGTTTGGGTTCTCCGTGCAGTCGATCCTGAAAATAGCACCCGAGCAAATATCAACAATCAATTTTCGACGCCAATGACCAATGAAACGCATGGCCTACATCGATCAACAAAAGTGTGCCGATTCATCGTCATTCACCAGCTGCCACTCAGGCGTGATCGAATAAAATCAATGCAGAAAGATTTTGCGGACGGCTCAATTTGAAGTGAAGCACACATTGTTTCAATGTCTGTCAAACCACACACAAAAAAAAAGAAAAAGAAGAAAACACGTACATTTCATTGCATCGGATAGCTAACGCAATAAAGCGAGAGGGAAAAAATGCGAGCTACATTCCGCGAACAATCAATATGGGGGAATGTTTGGTGCGGTTTCCCGATTCCATTGCACCCCAAATGAAAGGGATAATTCATTCGAAAATTTATGGATAATTAAGCTCCCCGTTCGGTTCTGTGTTTTGGTGGTGGAATGTGCGTCTGATCGCTGCTGCTCTTGGAGATGGGTAGACCAAAGTGCAGCCGACTGTGATTTATCTGAAATCGTTTCATTACATTCTGTTTTCCAGCAACGCATGTTTTCACTTATTAGTTTTTCTCCTACAGCCGGTGGGTTGAACGAGGCTGGAATAATAGATTGGTCGAATGGACCAAATGTCGAAAAATTACGTCAGGAATAAATAGGAAGAATAATAATAAAATAAAACAACTAATAAAATTTTATATTAACATATGCATTTAACACAATGAACTTATTTTAGTTATTTTTCTCATGAACAGATTTTTAGTTTATTTTTATTAATGCAAATCTAAGCAACCCTTTTGTGTGCAGAAACAAATTACAGCTTTATCAGCACCCATAGCAAAAACAGTCAAGAAACTACGCTCGAAGTTTATTTCGTACTGCCAGCTCTACTCCGCAGCGAAGACCTCCTATCCGTCGGATACAGCCGATCCTGCATTACCAATAAAAAAATATAGGAATAATAATAGGATAATAGAAAATAATAGGGGAAAAAAAAAGTCACAGATAAAGTATGGCTGAATTTATAGTAAATTTTCTAGTTCTAATATGATTTCGGATAACTGCCAATGAAATTTTGAGGAGGTATTGGGAGTACTTTTTTTTCTATGCTACAAGGTCACTTTGGGGACGTTACAAATTCACCATATGGAAAAATTGCTGGTAAGGCTCTGAAGGAGAATGTGGAGAAAACTCTGGAGCAGTATTTTAAACAGGTTGCTCGAAATTTTTGGTGAAGGTTTGAGGTGTGGATCGAAGAAATTTCAATAATCTGTGTTTTTAAATCAAGGGTGATACATTTTTTTTAAATACTTCCGAGTTGGGAGAGCCTAGAGGTTAATTTGTGTAAGTTGCTTTGAAAATTTGGTCTTGTATTAAGTGTGAGGCAAATTTGAAGATGTGCCGAAGAACTTTTAAGGAGTGTATCAAAAATAAGCTATCCACAAACTTTCTTTCAAATTATGTTGAAAACCGATATTTTATTCATACAAAAAATTGATCCTTTATTGTACGAGGTTAAACTTGAACATAATGAAGACCGGATGAAATTTAAGTTATTCCTTCACGAATTTTCGAACTTTGGATCGAATGCTCTTCATCAAGTTCCGGACAAGTGTTGCATCGCATTTTTGGACGCTTGAGCCCAAATTTTTTGAACTCCTGCATGTTCCCAGCTGCCTTACCAGTCTTCTTGAAGACCCTCTTCACGATTGCCCAGTAACGTTCGATGGGTCGAAGCTGAGAGCAATTTGGTGGATTGATATTTTCCTCAACGAAATCTATACCCTTTTCACCAAGCCAATTGAGAGTGGTTTTGGCATGGTGAGCCGACGCTAAATCCGGCCAAAACAGTGGAGGTGTACTATGCTTCTTATATAAAGGCAACAATCTCTTCTGGAGACACTCAGATCGATAGATTTCCGCATTTATAGTTCCGGTAGTGTAAAAAATGGTTGACTTCAAACCACAGGAACATATTGCTTGCCATACCAGTACCTTTCGACCGAATTTCTCCACTTGAATCGACCTGTCCGCATCGCTCACATCCTCCCCAACGACGGCAGTAAAGTATTGTGGACATGGAAGGGTCCTTCTTTGAGTCCTCCTTTACAAAGGTCTTATCGTTCATCAAAACGCATGCATCCGGACGCTGCAAAAGACGCGAATACAATTTCCGGGCCCTTGTTGCTGCTCGCTTCTTCTGTTCTGCACTTTGTTTCGAGATTTTCTGCTTCTTGTAGGTCTTCAGGTGGTTTCGCCTCTTGATACGCTGGATCATTCCGACAATCGTTCCTGCTTTTTTGGCCAAATCACGTTGGACATTGATTTGTTCTTCATGATTAGAGATACCGAGTTTTCTGCCTCTTCCTGGTAGCTCATCCAAAGAATAGTGTTCCCTAAACTTATTAATGATGGTTTTAACACTCGCATGATGAATTCCAAACCGCTTCGCCAATTTTCGCATACTAATACCCTTCTCACTAAGCCATGTGTCCAGAACCTTAATTTTCACTTCCTTTTCAATACGTGACATTTTGAAAACGCAGAATTTGAACCGCACAAACAAGTAAACAAAAGAAAGCTGACAGTCAAACGCACAGCATGCAGTGTTCAGAGCATAAAAAACCATCACAAATACATGCGTACAACGCAAATGTATGTGGATAGCTTATATTCGATACACTCCTTAGGATGCTCTTTAGCGCATTCAGTCACGGTAACTGACCATTAACAATCTGACTGATAGATGTTCTGTATGCACCCGAGAGATGGAGAATAAGACCAAGGGGAATTTGATAAAAGGTGACGATGAATAATAATAAGAAAAGTCTCATCTGAACATTGAGTGAATTGATAGTAATATTCTTGGCGAATCCCAAGGAAACTCTGTGATATTAATTAAATATGTCGAAAGTAATTTTTGTAAAAGTTCTAAGAGAAACTTGGGGATGTAACAACTTAATATTTGGAAATTTTTAGTTATGTTGAGTTTAGTTTTGAATAAGAAAATTTCAGGTGCTAATAAAGATGTTCAAATGTCTATTCACAGCCAACTCTGGAGATGCTCCAGACAAACTTTAAGAAAATTACAGAAGCGGCAATTTTAGGAAGTTTCTGTGAGTTTGTGGTGAAGGACTTTGAGTTTTCTTACAAAGGTTCTGGAATAGAAGAAACTTAAAAGATTTTTTTTTAAATCATTGGCATACTTTGAGAGAACTTTCGGGAAATTTAAAAAAAAAACGTTTAAAAGAACGATACGAGAAAACTTAAAACAACTTAAACAAAACACTTAAAACAACAACTATTTAAAAAACAACTTTTCCTTGTTTCTCTATTACAATAATGCTGTTGATACGCTCGGTATTTACAGCATTATTGTAATAGAGAAACAAGGAAAATTTAATAATTTTTTCGTACATTTTTTATGCCTAATAAATAAAAACTGGAACACTGTTTCAAACAATCACTAGTAAACGCAACCAAATTCCTTCGTCTGAGGCTCACAGGCTTCTTGTGTTCAAACCATGTTCGTTTGTGTGCATGAGTTTGTGTTTGAAAATTTGATTTCCTACCTGTCAGGCACTGTTACTATGGATACACTTCTGACCATGTATAAGGAAAATTTAGATGTAAATTTGTGTAAGTTGCACTGAGGAAGTTTCAGAGATTTTTGACAAAACTTCTTTATGGGAAACTTTATTGAATGTTAAGGTACATTAGAAAACAATTCTGAAGATAATTTGCTGGTTGATCTCAGCATTCTTTGAAGAAGCTTCAAAGGGCATATAGTCCCAGCAGCCTTTAACAGTTAGACCGATCTATGTTCGGTCTGCATAAGAGATAATAGGATGAAGAAGAATTAGAAGAAGAAGAAACGGAGGAAAAAGAAAATAAGAAGGTTAAGCTTTAAATAAATTGTAGGTAAATCAATATCAAGTACTAAGTTTGACTTATTTCAAGGGAACTTTGAAAAGTTCAAAGAGAATTTCAAAGAATTTCCAGGTAAATTTGGAAAGGTTTTGGTAGGGATTTTTTTGTGCTTGTGGAAAATTTGAGGTGCTTTTACAGACGTAAAGGATTGAATTCTTGAGCACTGCTATAGTCAAATGAAGAATCAAAGAATGCAAACCATCTTTGTGTCTTAAAGTTGTTCTTGAAAAGTGAAAGCTTGACGATGGTCAATGTGATAAAAGTGGGCTGGTTGATCAAGTGGTAACCAGTTTTGTTTCTTAAGCAAGGTTATATGTAAAAATAAGTCCACAGGATTATTTTGAAAATAAAGGATGCATTTAAGCATAAGTTTTGGTTAAAAAAATGTTGCTTGGAAATCTGGATCTATTGAATGAGAAAAAGTTGTAGCCGTATTTGATAAACAAATATTCACTAAGGTACCTAAAAAAATAATCGAAAAAAATCTACAACACAAAATGTTATAAAGAATGTGCACACCAAAAAGTAGTCAACGGGAAATTAGTGGTATTAAATGGAAAATATGAGAAAATCAAAAGTAAATCATTTATTTAAGACTTCATAAAAATACAAATATAAAACATATACAGTTAAGTCAATTGACCTGTTATATCCAAATGAACGCACCTTTCGTTTGACACCTTCCATCAGTTTTTGCACAGAGTCATCCGTCACCAATTTTGCAGCTCTCTGCCAGTTACGCCTGAAGCTTTTCTCATAAATTGCTACGCTATTCGTTTTTCGAAGATTCCTCTTGACCAGAGCCCAATACTTTTCGATCGGACGGAGTTCTGGCGAATTTGGCGGATTGCAATAATTTGGGACAATATTTACACCATTAGCAATGTACCAATCCTTAGCCAGTTTTCCATAGTGGCAAGATGCCAGGTCAGGCCAGAACAGCACCGAACCGTTGTGTTCCCGAATGAACGGCAACAGTCGTTTATTCAGACACTCTTTTACGTAAATTTGTCCATTTAGAGTGCCAGTCGTGATGAAGATGTCGCTTCTGAGACCGCATCCACATATTGCCTGCCATACGAGGTATTTTTTTGGGAACTTCGACAATTTTTTTGCTTAAAACGATCAGCAACATTTCCTCTTTGCAACGAGGTATAAAACTGTAGTCCCGGTATCTGCTTAAAGTCAGCTTTGCAATATGTTTCGTCGTCCAATATTATGCAGTCGTATTCCTTCAGCATAGTGTCATATAATTTTCTCGATCGAGATTTTGCGCTCTTGTTCTGGCTGTCGTTACGATTTGGAGCAACACCTACTTTGAATGATTTCAAGCCTGCACTTTTCTTCACTTTCTGGACGAACGATGGAGACATTTTCACTTTTTTCGCCACATCACGAACGGAGATATTCGGTTTCTTCTTAAATTCTTTAATCACTTTCTTCCTCTCCGCGACGAAACGAGAATCATGGTTACCTCCGGAACCGACCTTTCTCTTTAAAGTTAAGCGCTGCTGAAAGTTTTTTAGCACTTTAGTAACCGTCGATTTTGCGATTTTTAATGACTTGGCAATATCGCCGTGCGACATATCTGGATTTTCCACTCTTTTGTGCAAAATTGCTTCGCGCACGCGTTCTTGATTCGACGCCATTTTACTGAATAAAGGTTACTGTAGCCAAACGACGTCTTCATCATAGCACACATACATTAATATTCATGTAGTAGTGATCGGATTAGCAAAGCGTACACGGAGAAGACTGCATTAGGGCATTTCCGACGACTACTTTTTGGTGTGCACATTCTTTAAAACTAAACATATTTATTTTTGGTTTTCCTCCATTTTTGAGGTAAACGTCTAACGGGAAGGTAAAGGTGTCAAATAAGAATTTGAAATGTAGGGAACATCACAAAAACTTGAAGCACTTTTAAATTAATAGCTCCTTTATTTTTCTACAGATTTTAATGATGGTTAGTTTCAAGATTATTCAAATCAATTAATTAAAAGCGATTTATAATAATAACGTATTTTAAACTAAATCGTCATATATACAGTATTTTCCTATCACATATTTCAAATGTGAGTCTCACTTACAGCAGCAAACGATGTGTCGTAAAGTGCTACGTTTATCCTCAAAAGAGCTATCCGTAGAGGTAGCAGAGTATTACAAACAGGACATCGGTGGATATATATGATTTATTCTTGATTATGCTTAAATTTACCTCTCGATTTGTACCTGCGACCTGCATGGAAACAAGACTGAAAATACATTCAACTATTTTTTTTGTTGTTGCTTGAAGCACGTTATCAATTATAATGTTTGAAATTACGTATGATATTTCAAATTCCAAAGAGTAAGGATATTAATAAATTACAGCTTAGGCCAACTTAGAGTAGAGGGCTTCTCCACCATACCACATCCTTGGGTCTGGAGTGGCAAGAGCCACTTCAGAGGACGACAGTAGCATTACAGATGTATGATGGGTGCAGCTTCGTCGAAAGGTCCATCCTTTTTTGGCAGTCTTCGAGCTGATAGGAGTGGTGACCAGCCACCGTAAAATTGGCAGCTGATGGTCGCTAGGTACCTGCCGATGGCCATGCAGCTGATGGCTAGGAATCCGGTTAACGAACCTAGCATTCAGTGTGGATTTCTGAAACGAAAAGCCTTTTAGTTGTCTGCCGCTCAAAGCATAATTTTATTTTGCAAATGCGTAATAGGTGTGGGCTATAAAAAGTTTATGTTTGAATCATATATTACCATAGTTTCAAAATCCCATTTTATCAGGAGTGTTTCTCATATAAAATAATTTGATAAGAATATTAAAAGAAGTAAAAACAACATGACTGTTAGTGGTCAGACTGCAGTTTTTCAAAAGCTATTGAAAACATGTATTATTAAACATGAAGCAAAAAAGAAATTCGAAATAAACCAATTTTGAGTAGGTGGCCGGACATTTTTGGCGAAGATGTACAGTTCATGAACTCGGGAAAATTAAAAGATTTATTTTCATTCAAGGTGTGAAAAACCTCTCGTAAAGACTGGACTAGGAAAAAATGAGACACACAAAAATGATCACCAAAAAGTCATTTTAAATCGGATACATCTCAAATTTTCAGGAATTCAATAACTATATATTAACTATGTTTTGGCATAATTCATTTATTGAATTTCCTCCCCCAAGCTGAATCCTCGTACATTTCTCTTAACACTGCTCATGAGATCGTGGGCGAGGCTTTACTGACTGCTGGACGAACCACTTCGACGAATTGATCTTTTTGGCCACGTCTCGGGTGGAAAGGTTCGGGTTATTTTTAAAGTACTGCCTTATCGTCCGCGCCTTCTCTGGGTATTCCGTTTTCGAGTTTCGGCCGCTTCTAGCGCGCTGCTCGATGGTCTTTGTCTCCTGGAACATCTTCATAACGCAGCACACGGTGGAATGGTGGACTAACCAGGATTATCGATCACCGCGCCCAAGATTTGCTGGCGTAGCTCTTCTTGTTTCGAATGCATCTTGAAAACCACTTGACAGATCGTAACAAAATTTTGCACACATAAACATAACATAACAAATTTCATCAATTTTTACCCACGTGATAAAAAGTTACATTCAAAACAAAGTGTCGTATTTTTTCCGAGTCCAATATTTAGTTGGGATTTTCTAAGCAAATCGACTGGAATATATTCATCCATATCTAGGGATTTTTTTCATTAGGGCGAACCTAGCAATGAGAGACTCTCTTTTGTTACTTTCTCTTTCATTCATATTCCAATCACCTTTACGTTTTTCGTTCTAATATTTGTAGAATGTGCTGGTTAGCACTGCTGTGTTTCGATCTGTACTAAACAATCCCTCTAAAGTTCAATAACAGCGCTGTAATGAATGAAAGAGAGTGAACCCGGAGAGAATCTCTCAATGTTAGATTCGCCTTATTGAAAAAAAAACCGAGATAGATGCACTCTGTTTAATTTCAACTTTAGTGATCGTCAGTCGTTGCGAATCAAAACATACCCAAAAAAGGAGAGAGTTCCTCTCCCATGTGCGCATCAATAAACAGAGTGCACACAATAGATCGCTAACAATAAACTATACAAGCTACAGTGGTACATGAGCGTCTTTCCATGCGTCAATTTTTGCCTGTTGAAGTGGCGGACTTGGTCCGTTCTACAACCTACCCCACAGTGGGATGTGAGGCAAAAATTGACGTCCATGGTTCGAGTACCACTGTATACATACCCTTTCGCTCATTTTTCAAAACATCTGTTAGATTACCTACCTGCCGTACTCTGACGGAACTTTCAACACTTTCTCTTCACATCTTTCATTCTAGTCAAAAACATTAATGTGCACTCTTGGTGCCTCATGGTGATGAGCGAACATCTCCTTCTACAACACATTTTGTGTTCTAGTTTCCTGGAACTTCTCATTTTTGGTTGAAATTTGTGTTTTATTTTTATTAGACACCCCTCCCTTTCTAGTGCAGGGAGGGATCTCAAACCACCTGTAAGTTGCACCCCATTGAGAAGTGCACAATTTGCACCCACTGCCGATCTACGCCACCGAGTGATCAACGCAACCACACTAACTACCATGCTAAGGGATTGTCCTGCCGTTAGTAGGACGAGTGAGGGTTTCAAAACGTAAACAATCAAAAACAAAGTGAATAATCATAGTAACCACACGGAACTTCCAGTGCAATTTCCTTAAAATAAGTAAAAACTACTCTTAAATCTAACTAAACCTAGTGTCTCAAATCACTATCTTTTTTTAGCCTTAATTGCTAGAATTTCTAATCAAAAGGTAGGAATTTACGGCAAGAAAAAGTACAAAAAAGAAGTCTATATAGTCTATGTTTATGTTTTCTTAAATAAATATGTTCTAAGGTATAAGCTCCATCTCGGAAAGGAAAAGTGAGCCAAACACAACGTTAAACTAAAAAATTATCGTAAACATAAACATACACATAGGTTCCTACAGCTAAGCGGCTGTTCGAAAGATTCACGCAAATTCTGCTGAGCTACTTTACCATCTATAGGTAAGACTTCAAGGCGTAAATTTATAAATAAAATCTTAATCCTACAGAGCTCCCAAAAGAACGAGGTTTGGTGGATTTTCAAGCATTTTATACTTCTTACAAAGCAAGAATCACTTTAAGTAAGACTCACATAATACTAATACTTAACATAGCCTAATAAACTAATTCTTTTCACAGCAAATACAAAATTTTCGCTCTCCAATAAATCTACCTGAGAAAAAAGTTTATGGGATTTTGATTCGTGCCACACTGTTACCAAACACATCATATAATCATTCCCAAGAAACATTGCCAAAACCATCCAGCTTTATTCAGTTTTACTAAAGTTTTATGAAAGCCACTAGAAATCAATTCGGTTTTATTATGGCAGCAAGAGATGCCAAAAAGTTTCAAATATTAGTCAGGTTTTTAAGAACCTACACAGCTTCTTTACAACGATCTTAAAACCTTGACTTCTAAAATTCCTTTTACTCTTATCAAAGGTTTTATTTTGACTTTGTTAACTGTTGTTTTGAAATGCCGTTTTAGGACTCATTCATATTATCTTATTATGGTCAGTTGAAAAAGCATTTTAAAACCATTTTGCTTCCAGTAAATGCATTAAACGGCTAATTGGCATTGAGGAAAGCTACCAAGTGACCAGATAGTTTTATAGTAGCCATTGCTAAGACAAATTGGCTTTTTGGCAAAACAGTGATTTCTTGCAATCGCCATATTGAAAAATATGAAATAATTGGATTGTGGAAGAACAAATACACCAAATTTTATATGTAATACGATTTGAACTGACACAAATTTCGGTATTCGTTTAGATAACCTTATTGAATTAAATCAATTTTCAGGAGTTGCATCGTTAATTTATTGAATATATTTTATTCAGTTTTGTTATGGCTGTTGTAAACTCGCATAATTTCCGAGGCACATTAATTTTCAGCTCTTATCGTGCCAATATTCACCATAAAATCAAATGCGCATATGATTTGGAGCATGATACGCTATCAAAAACTCAAGTTGTTTTGTATAAAGGGTGTCCACGATGAAATTGCCACACTATGAAATTGCTCTAACTTTTTAACCGTTGGGTAGAATTTAATGAAAATTTGGGTGGATTTAGTTGCACGTGTGGGAAGCGGAGTGCACCTTTCGTGACCCAGGACACGATGAACGGACAGGTGTACATAAAAGAGTGCCTCCAGAAGCGGCTGCTTCATCTCCTGAAGGCCCACAACGTCCCAACAATCTTTTGGCCGGATTTGGCCTCATGCCACTACTCCAAGGACGTGCTGAAGTGGTATGCGGACAATAAGGTCAATTTCGTGCCGAAAATGTTCAACCCTCCCAACACTCCGGAACTCCGCCCCATCGAGAAGTACTGGGCGATTATGAAGCAGCACCTTCTTAAACGACCTAAGGTAGTGAAGACAGTCGAGGAACTGAAGAAAGTATGGGTTTACATGCAAAAAACGGTTGATTCACAGGTTGTGCAGAATCTTATGACCGGGGTTAAGGCCAAGGTGCAGGTATTTGCGTATGGACTGTAAACAAAATACGAGTAAAATGGTAAAATGAAGTTTAATAGTTATTTCTCAATCCCTGAAAATTTGATGGCAATCGGATGAAAACTCGAATTTTGCGAATCAATTTTGTGTGTGGCAATTTCATCGTTGACACCCTATATTTTGCTATCAAACATAATTTCCCGCAATACTTTTTCTTAGCCATTATTTACTGTTGAATGAATCAGAAGAGCAGATAATCGAACAAAGCAGAAACACAAAAACCAACCACGATATCGCCGTGAAGTTTGACAGCTGTGGCCATTCGGCCCTATTCTGGTTTTGATGGCGGTCAATAGGTTTTATGATGGTTCTCAAGTGGTCATAACATCTTTCACTGGAACATTTTCAAAATCTTTATGGTCTTGGAAAGGTTTAGTTAATTTTTTTTCACAACCGTCTATAGAGTGGGCCACTTTGTACAAATTTCGGCTTTAAAAATGCATAGAGGAGGTGTTGGTGACCAAAACAGTTTTGAATGTAGTTTCATCAACAAATCCGGGAGGAGTGCTATACGGCTGGATTGGAACTAAAATAGTTACTTGGGATTGCTTCCAAAAAACCCCACATGCCAAATTTGGTTCCATTTGCTTGATTATTTCTCGAGTTGTGATGTGACGCAAAAAGTGACTTTTTATAAGCCTCCTCCCCCTTGTCACGTTTTTTTGTATGGACCTTCAATTTTTTTCCCAAAAACCCCCTCCCCCCTACCACGTGACAAGTTTGTCTGGCACTCTGTACTCCCCCCTTTTCCTTTTGTTATTAAATGTTTGTATGTAATTCACGTAATAAAATAAAATATTTGTATTTACAAAATACATCTGACATCTGTTGGATTGTTGCTGCGAAGTAAAAATTAAACATGTATCAATATTTAAATAGTCCTGAAAAGGCTAACAACCGAAGTAGATCAGTCCAATCAATAAAGATAAAATTTCAAAGAAAAGATATTTGATGAGTATATTTTATTAATTAACAGAATATTGTTTAAGTCTAAGAAAGCAATTTGAGCGAGCAAAGAGAGCAGTTTGAAGATTCCTGAAATAAATAAAGTATCCAATCATAATAAACACAAATATTTAAATACAATTACACACAACTTATAATCACATAACCAGTATTTTATGAAATTGTTGTTGAAGTTCAGAAATAGAATTTTAACGCTGTTCCACTGTTAAGCTGAAATAAAGAAAAACAAATTGACTATTAAATTGTCATGCTGCTCCATGCTCTAAAATGCAAAAGTTATTTGATATGATCGCAGAGCGTGCTGAAATTATTAATTAAATGAGAATGATATATAAACCCTGCTTGTACACGATCTTAAGTTGAAGTCACACCCCTCGTTATTGTCAAACTGGCAACATTGCCCAGGCTGCGTCAGCCAGCGTCTCCATGCAGAAATGCTGTAAAAACCAACTAAGCCTCTTTGCTTGTCATGTTGCGTCATGTTTAAATGTGTAAATAAATATGTACTGTGGAAAAATGTATCTATGTGATATAACCACTATGGAACTGACTCTTAGCTTCGGGTCTTGATAAAAAAAATCCCTACTGAGGTTGATTAGTTCTCGAGTTATGCAAAAACTGGTGTTTCATTTTTATTGGAGCCCCCCCCCCCCCCCTTCAGAAGGTGGAGGGGTCTCAACAAACCATAGAAACATTTCTTGTCTTTAAAAACATCCTCCTGCCAAATTTGGTTCTTTTTGCTGGATTATCTCTTGAGTTATGCAGAAATTTGTGTTTCATTAGTATGAGAGCCTCCTCTTTCAGAATGAAGAGGAGTCTCAAACTACGATTTAAATATTTAACTTAACATGCCAAATTTGGTTTCATTAACTTGATAAATTCTCAAGTTATGCAAAAATTTGTGTTTCATTTGTTTAATTTGTATGAGAGCCCCCCCGTTTCAGAGAAGGAAGGGGTCTCTTACTATCATAAGAACTATTTCTGGCCCCAAAAGCCCCTGCAAACAACATTTAATGCCGATCGGCTCTGTATTTTTTGAGCGCACGTTCAGACAGACAGAACTTCATTTAAATATATAGAAGGAGAAGTTCCAATTCATGGATCAATTAAAAAATTCCAAAGTTATGGGTGAATTGCAAAACATTCTAGATGGTTTTTGAACTATCATTTAAATTTATTATATCCAGAATTTAAAAAAAAACACGAAAACTTGAATAACATACATAAGATGGAAATTGAAAAAAATACAGAACAGTAATTTATAAAGTGTTTAAATTTTGTTATATTAAAAAAAACATCCAAGACTTTGAATAAATTTTGCGACACATTTGAATACCGTATATAAAAATAAAGAGATTCACAAATCTTTGGGTAAGTTCATGGATAACGAAATTGTTTACTAATACACTGTACATTCATACAGAGCTGAACAATGTCCCCTTATTAAAGCAACTGACTTCTGTTAAAATTCAAAAACTATTCCTGACAATAAACAAATTTAAATCGACTGATGATTGGCTATTTTGTTTTCCATTTTTTTTTTTTCAGAACTTTGAACATTTCGACCACACGCCGTTCGACCTTTTGCGCTACAACCTTTTCAGCAAACACTCGCACAAACACCTTCCGACTTCCAACATCCAGCGAGGAGAAAATGAACTTTTATGAAATTTCATAAAGTTTAATATCTTTCACATCCGCTCACGCGTTCTGCATGCTAAAGGTAGTAAAAGGGCTCGTACCTTTCATTGAGCAACGGCAGCTTACATGTTATTAAAACCAAGAAATTCGTGCGCATCCTGCAGCAGAGTTCGGTCGGTTGGTGGGTTGTCTGGAAGAGTGCAACGTTGCAACAACTGCAGCTGCCGGTTAAGCTTGACTTTTCCCGATAATTTCCGGATAGATGGGATGTGTAACTTAGCCTTGGTTTTGCTCCATCTGGAGGCAACTTTCATGCCAGACTGACGATGAATTATCAGCTTCCTTGTGTTAGGGAGTGGGGGTTTGGGGCACGCCGTAGATTCGCCCAAAAGTTGCAATTGCATTATGGGGTTCAATCAGTCAGAAAAATGATCCGGTGCAGTGTGAAATATGGTCGAAAACTTAGTTTCGCTCCTGATTGGATCACATTCTTCTTGGAAACTAACGTGAGATGAAGCGACTAGAATAATTCCAGAAACCGAAATAGCTTTTTCGATGGTCCTTCCAAACCAAATACATCGTGCCACGATTTTAGCACTTTATTCGGTGAGATCCTTTCATTGGAAAACTACTCAAAGAAGCAGAACAGTACAAAGAAAATTAAAATCGAGACTTCCGAGGCCGAGGATATAGTGAACCCAACGGCAGAGGCAGCAGAAGCGGGTTAAATCCAACGAAGTGAATAATGAATCTCGTAATTTGATTTTGCTCATCCCCGTGCACTTCCATCCATCGTCATCGTCATCGTTGATGCAAATTCCACTACCACTGCTGCTGCTTCTGCCTTCTCACTTGACGCTCAAGCTGTTCTTGCTTAGCCGAACGGAATTAAACTTGCCATTTAATTAGTGAGAGAGTGCCAGCGAGAACTGGGGTCCCAGGTCAGACTCGGAAGCAATCTTAAATTAATTCCCACGGGCCAGATTTTCAATTGTCTCACCCGAGTTGGACGAGATGTGGGTTCCATGGCAACGGATGCACCATCGGAATGTTTTGCTTTAATTTTGATAGACGAAGGGGTTTCAAATGGAGCGATTTTGGAACTGGGAAGCACATTGAATTTAGTGATGATTGCTTTTTTGCTTAAACATATTTCAATTGAAAGCAATTCAACGAGCCACTCTATTTATTATGTTCAGGTATTTTATATCACTTTCAATGGGGTAGGTGCGATTGATGAAAACGTTCCACTCATGTAATCAACAGGTAATGTAGCAAATACAACCCAGTGAATTAATTGAGTTTAAAAATACTTACATCACTACTGAAATGCTCGTCAATTTTGAATGTATTCCAAATAAGAGCGACCATTGAAATCTGAATCAAAAGGAATGATTGTTGCTATTGAGCTAATTTGGGTGTTTAGTAGAAATTCGTTGGAAATTTTCTCAAGCCTATCCCTGATGTTTTTCAGAACTTCCGCTCGGTAATCTCCCAATATAAGTAGGATCTCCTATGTAAGTTCTTCTAGTGCAATTTTTCTGAACTTAACGTTTGCATTAAAAAAAATAGACTAATTTCGGATGACGATGAAAAAAACTACAAAAGGTAATGGAATAGAATGGAGTAGAATGGAACAATTTTACATTTAGCTGTTGATGATGATGATGTGAACTACCATCTTATGTAGCAAGGCAACTGCCTATAGCACTGGACTGTTTTAATTAAACGATTTGATCAAGGTTGTACTGTGCTAATCGTATTGTGGGCCCGTAAGCAGATACACTTACGCGCAACCCAAAGCTACAGGGATCTAGAGAGAATCTCCTTCCAGAAACAAGTTCGCATAAACCACATCAAAACCGAGCCCTCGCCTAGTAAAATGTCCCATTAGATGGGAAGAAGAGCCCGCCCTTTATTCACGAAATGTTAACAATAGGAAGTTGGCAGTCCCACTCTTCCTATCCAAATCGCTTTAATCGGGTACTCTGATGGTCCCTCCTGTTATCTCAACATATGATGTTACATAAGTATATGAAAAATTCAGAGAAATTAATATGATTTTCTCACCTTGATTTTGAAGTCATCTTACCTTGAAGAATGTGTTAGTTTGATTTGGCTAAAAGTAAAATTGGTTAGGGTTCCTCGTTCCTCACTAACTGCTTCAACCTTCCTTTGATGTAGGGTCCATATTATCGTCTCGGTGTTTCTGCTTTTGAAGAGCTGACTTTGGTAGCGCATATCACGACTCACAATGTGTTATAAGACACCGCTCACGGCCATGGGATAGAGAAGAGAACAGGAGAAAGGAGAGAATTAGTAACTGGTAGCATGCTTTGCGCATGTGAGATTTTCATGGTGATATTCTCACAACGGCCGTTCAGAATGGTTCGACGGATGCATATGAGAGATCATTCCCGATGAGTTTTCACTCGTTTACTCAGCAGACAGGAAACATTTTACTACGTGCTACATTTGGGAATTTCAGGACAATGATCCCCCATCGCATCTTCAAGTGGTCATTACAAGCTGTCCATTTGGTTCAGACATTTTTGAACGTTTATGTGGCAGCCTATTGACACATGAAATCTGCAGCGACCAACCTGGCAGAACGCGCTCATACCCCTTTCTGAACCGAAGGGCAGGGTGGAACAATTTTACATTTAGCTGTTAACCAGAAACTTAGTCATGCCGATTAAAAGCTGGATGTCGGAATGTTCCTCAGCCCTTTCGTGGCCATGGCGAACATCTACTCCTCCGTGAGCGTATTTATTCATTCAAATATGAGCTAGCCTGACTCATCCAGCGCATTACCTAATCATGGCTCTTCTTATCTTTATTTTTGTTATTGTTATAATTTATGTAAATTTTAATGTCCAACTTACCTTTAATCCTTTCTTCATTCTCCTCTTATTAAGACGTATATAGTGCATTTAATACTTGAGGTTTTGACTCAATCTGCGATCTTTAATACGCTTTAGCGCTTTAACCTCCTCTTAGAGCTGTAAGGTTGCGAGTAAGATAGAGAGAGAGTGAGAGAGAGAGAGAGAGAGAGAGAGAGAGAGAGAAGGGAAGAATCGCAGAGAACTCCAGGGCAGTTCTCCAGAGAACTTCAGGGATGAGCAGCAGAGAACTTCAGGTTAGTATATAATTTGATATTGATATACGAGGACAAATCAAATATTGAAACCAGTTTGACGTTAACATTTGTGTATGTGATCCCAACAAACATCAATGCAGAATAACTGCCTGTTCAAACAAATTTGGAGAACTTGTTCAGCTTTTTCTTCTGGAAAGCTGAATAACTTCTCCAAAATTGTTCGAACAAGCGGTTATTCGACATTGATGTTTGTTGGGATATTTCACTGCAGCACCAATTTGCTCTTCATAGATTCGACAAAATAATGTCGTTGCCAAATATTGCTCACCCTTATATGAAATACATGCAAAATTAACATCTCTTACCTTGAAGACTCATAAGAGAATCGATCATTTTAAAATTCCCATTCACTTCTCAACAATAGTTTGAATAACACAAGGAACCCATCAACAGTTTAGTACAATCATAATTTTCCTTTATCTATTTGCAATGTGCTTCTGGATAAGAAGGATGCTCAATTCCATTATGCAGCAAAACAGCTTTGAAACTTTTTGACGAACTATGCATGAAAAGTGGCCACTCTCTCGGTTCATGTTTAAGGCCTATTTAGTCAAATCAAGCCACCATCATCATGACAAAAGAAAAGTCTATCCTATGTAAAACAATATGAATAGGACTCATGCCGCTTCCATTATGTAGTAATTTTGACGTCAAAATCGAGGAGCTCCCAATATTTGAGACGTAAAACTTCGCTAAAGTTCTGTGCAGAACTTTCCTGAAGTTCTCTGCAGAATTTCGCTACAGTTCTCTGAAAAACTTTACTGAAGTTTCCTGAAAAACTTCATGGAAGTTCTCTGAAAAACTATCCTGAAGTTCTCTACAGGAGTTACCCGTAGTTTTCTGAAGAACTTCAGGAAAGTTTTCTGAAGATCTTCCCTGAAGTTCTCTGAAGTAACATTCCTGAAGTTCTCTGCAGAACTTTTTTGAAGTTCTCTGAATTACTTCCCTAAAGAGCTCTGAAGAATTTCCATGAAGTTCTTTGAAAAACTTTCCTAAAGTTCTCCCAGCAGAACTTCCCTGAAGTACTCAGAAGAACTAAGTTGAAGTTCTCTTAAGAACTTCCATGAAGTTCTCTGAAGGGCTTTTCGGAGGTTTTGTGAAGTATTTCTCTAAAGTTTGCTGAAAAACTTCCCTGAATTTCTCTGAAAAATATCCCTGAAGTTCCTTGAAGAACTTCCATGAAGTTCTTTGCAAAACTTCCCAAAAGCTCTTTAAAGACTTTCCTGAAGTTCTCCCAGCAGAACTTCCCTGAAGTTCTCCGAAGAACTTAGTTGAAGTTCACTTAAGAACTTCCATGAAGTTCTCTGAAGAGTTTTTCCGAGGTTTTGTGAAGTATTTCTCTAAAGTTTACTGAAGAACTTACCCGAATTTCTCTGAAAAACATCCCTGAAGTTCCTTGAAGAACTTCCATGAAGTTCTTTGGAAAACTTCCCTGAAGTTCTTTGAAGACTTCCCTGAACTTCTTTGCAGAAAGTTCCTGGACTTCTCTAAACGCATTCCTGAAGTTCTCTGAAAAATTTCCCTGAAGTTCACTGAAGAGCTTCAATGAAGTTCTTTGAAGAGCTTTCCTGAGTTTCCCGGAAAAACTTTCCTGGAGTTCTATGAAGAATTTCTCTGAAGTTCTCTGCAGGACTTTCCTTCAATTCTCTGAAGAACTTTTCTGAAGTTCTCTGCAGATCTTCGCTAAAGTTTTAAGAGAAACTTTCAAGAAGTTCTCTACAGAATTTCCACGAAGTTCTTTGAAGGATCTGAAGTCTCTGAAGAACTTCTCTGAGGATTAGTTGTGTTCTGTTGTTCCATGAACTCATTCATTGAAGAACTTTCCTAAAGTTCTCTGCAGAGCTTCCTTGAAGTTCTCTGCAGAACTTCTCCGAAAATCTCCGAAGAGCTTCCATGAACTTTAAATAAGAAATTCTCTGAAGTTCTCTAAAGAATTTCCCTAAAGTTCTCTTGAAATGCTCTGCAGAACTTACTCAGAAGTTTTCTTAAAATTTTCCCTGAAGTTCTTCGAAGAACTTCCTTGTATTTTCTGAAGAACTTCTCTAAAGTTCTCTTAAGAACTTCCCTAAAGTAATTTGAAAGACTTTCCTGAAGTTCACTGAAGAATTTTCCTGAAGACTTCCAGTTCTCTGATTTCGAAGAACTTTTTGAACTTGCACCATGAAGTTCTCTGCAGAACTTCCCTGAAGTTTGCTGAAGAACTTCTTTGAATTCTCTCAAGACTTTCCATGAACTTCTTTGAAATATTTGAGCTCTCGAAAAGCTTTCCGAGTGCAATGAAGTTCTCTGAAGAACTTTCCTGAAGTTCTCTGCAAATCTTCCCTGAAGTTCTTAAAGGAACTTTGAAGAAGTTCTCTACAGAATTTCCACGAAGTTCTTTGAAGGACTTACCCGAAGTTCTCTGAAGAACTTCTCTGACGGACTTACCCGAACTTGTTAGTTTGTTATGTTCTCGGTAGAACTTCCATGATTTGTATTGGAGAACTTCTCTGAAATCTCCGAAGAACTTTAATTAAGTTTTGTGAAGAGCTTCCCTCAAGTTCTCTGAAGAACCTTATGAAAGTTCTCTGCAATTTCTCTTAAGAATGTCCCTGGAGTTTTCTGCAGAACTTCCATGATGTTTTCTGGAGAACTTCCCCGGAGTTTTTAAAGAACTTCTCTAAAGTTCTCTGAAGAATTTCATTTAAGTTATCTGAAGTACTTCGGTAAAGTTCCCCGAAGAACTTCCGTGAAGGACTTACACAAAAGTTCTTCAATAAAGTTTTTTGCAAAACTTCCCTGAAGTTCTCTGAAGGACGTCCTTTGAAATTCTCTGGAAGGTATTTCTACATTTTCTTCCCTGAAGTTCTTTGAAAGACTTCCCTGAAGTTCTTTGCAGAATTTCTCTGAAGCTCTCTGAAGAATTTCCTTAATATTCTCTGCAGAACTTACATGAAGTTTACAGACGCACTTCCATTAAGTACTCTGAAAAAGTTCCCTGGAATGCACTGAAGAACTTCAATGAAGTTCTCAGAAGAACCTCCCTGCAGTTCTCTGAAGAACCTCCCTGAAGTTCTCTGAAGAACCTCCCTGAAGTTCTCTGAAAGACTTTTCTGAAGCTCTCTGCAGAATCTTCCCTGAAGTTTTTGAGGAATTTTCAAGAAGTTCACTGCAGAACTTCCATGAAGTTCTCTGAAAGCATTTATACAAAGTTGTTAGTAAGTTGTGTTCACTGTAGAACTTCCATGAACTTCATTAAAGAATTTCCCTGAAGTTCTCTGGTAGAAGTTCCCTGAAGTTCTCCGAAGAACTTGCATGAAGTTATGTGAAGAACTACTCTGAAGTTCTCTGAGAGAAGTTCTCTGAAGTTCTTCTGGAGAACCTTCTTGAAGTTCTCAGCAGAACTTCCCTGAAGTTCACTTTAAAAAATCCTGAAGTTGCTGATGACTTTCCTAGGGTTTTCTGAATAACTTCCCTAAAGTTCTCTTAAGAACTTTCCTGAGGATATCTGAAAGACATCCCTGACGTTCTCTGCAGAACTTCACTGAAGTTCTCTAAAGAACTTCGGTGAAGTTCTCTTAAGAACTTCGGTGAAGTTCTCTAAAGAACTTCAGTGAAGTTCTCTAAAGAACCTCGGTGAAGTCTCTAAAGAACTTTGGTGCAGTTCTCTAAAGAACTTCAGCGAAATTCTCTAAAGAAGTTCGGTGAAGATCTCTAAAGAACTTCCGTAAAGGACTTCCCAAAAAATCTTTGCAAAACTTTAATAAAGTTCTCTGAAGATTTTTGATGAAGTTCTCTGAAAGGTTTTCCAGCATTTCTCTGAAGAATTCCCTGAATTTTTTTGTAAAACTTCTCTGAAGTTCTCTGCAGAGTTTCTCTGAAGTTTTCTGAAAAATTTCCCTTATGTTTTCTGCAGAACTTCCTTGAAGTTTACTGGCGAACATTCATAAAGTACTCTGAAGAATTTCCATGAAGTTCTCTGAAGAACTTCTCTGAAGTTCTCTGCAGAACTTCCCTGAAATTTTCTGAAGAACTTTGTTTATTTCTGCTCAACTGCCCTGAAGTTCTCTGGAGAATTTCTCTGAAGTTCTCTGCAGAACTTTCCTAAAGCTCTCTGAAGAACTGTTCTGAAGTTCTCTGCCGATCTTCCCTGAAGTTTTTTGATGAACTTTCAAGAAGTTCGCTGCAGAACTTCAATGAAGTTCTCTGAAAGACTTACCCGAAGTTGTTAGTTAGTTGTGTTCTCTGTAGAACTGCCATGAATTTCATTAAAGAACTTCCCTGAAATTCTCTGCAGAAGATTCCTGAAGCTCTCTGATGAACTTTCATAAAGTTTTGTGAACAACTTCTCTGAAGTTCTTTAGGAAATTTCCCTGAAGTTCTCTAAAGAGCCTTCTTGAAGTTCTCTGCAGAACTTCCCTGAAGTTCTCTTAAAGAAAATCCTGAAGTTCTCTAAAGAGCTTTCATGAAGTTCTCTGAAGAACTTCCCGAGGGTTTTCTGAATAACTTCCATAAAGTTCACTTAAGAACTTCCCTGAGGTTATCTGAAAGACATCCTTGACGTTCTCTGCAGAAATTAACTGAAGTTCTCTGAAGAACTTCGGTGAAGTTCTCTTAAGAACTTCGATGAAGATCTTTAAAGAACTTCCGTAAAGGACTTACCCGAAAGTTCTCTACATAAAGTTCTTTGCAAAACTTCCCTTAAGTTTTCTGAAGAACTTTCATGAAGTTCTCTGAAAAGTTTTCTTGCATTTCTCTGAAGAGCTTCCCTGAAGATCTCTGAAGTTCTCTGCGGAGTTTCTCTGAAGTTCTCTGAAAAATGCCCCGGTTGTTTTCTGCAGAACTTCCATGTAGTTAACAGACGCACTTCCATAGTACTCTGAAGAACTTCCCTGAAGTTCTCTGAGGAACTTTCCTGAAGTTCTCTGAGGAACTTCGCAGAAAATCTCAGAAGAACTTTGTTGCTCGATGAAGTTCTTTGAAGGACTTACCCGAAGTCCACTGAAGAACTTCAATGAATTTCTCTGAAGAACCTCCCTGAAGTTCTCTGAAAGACTTTTTTGAAGTTCAGTGCAGAATTTCTCTGAAGAAATTCCCTGAAGTTCTCTGCAAAACTGCCCTGAAGTTCTCTGGAGAATTTCTCTGAAGTTCTCTGCAGAACTTTCCTGAAGCTCTCTGAAAAACTGTTCTGAAGTTCTCTGCAGATCTTTTCTGATGTTTTTTGAGGAATTTTCAAGAAGTTCTCTGCAGAACTTCCATGAATTTCTCTGAAGGACTTACCCGAAGTTCCCTAAAGAACTTCTCTGAAGGACTAACCCGAAGATGTTAGTTAGTTGTGTTGTCTGTAGAACTTCCATGAACTTCATTGAATAACTTCCCTAAAGTTCTCTTAAGAACTTCCCAGAGGTTATTTGAAAGACATCCCTGACGTTCTTTGCATAACTTCACTGAAGTTCTCTGAAGAACTTCGGTAAAGTTCTCTAAAGAACTTCGGTGAATTTCTCTTAAGAACTTCGGTGACGTTCTCTTAATAACACCGGTGAAGTTGTCTAACGAACTTCCGTAAAGGACTTACCCGAAAGTTTTGTATGTAAAGTTCTTCGCAAAACTTCCCTAGTTTATTGATGAACTTCCATAAAGTACTTTGAAGATTTTCCATGAAGTTCTCTGAAGAACTTCCCTGAAATTCTCTGAGGAACTTTCCTGAAACTCTGAAGAACTTTTTGATTTCTGCTCCATGAAGTTCTTTGAAGGACTTACTCGAAGTTTGATGAAAAACATTTCTTAAGTTCTCTGCAATACTTCCCTGGAATACTCTGAGAGCATTCCTGAAGTTCTCTGAAGAATTTTCCTGAAGTTCTCTGCAAAACTGCCCTGAAGTTTTCTAGAGAATTTTTCTGAAATTCTCAACAGAACTTTCCTGAAGCTCTCTGCAAAACTGCCCTGAAGTTCTCTGCAGATCTTCCCTGAAGTTTTTAGGGAACTTTTAAGAAGTTCTCTGAAGGACTTATCCGAAGTTGTTAGTATGTTGTGTTCTCTGAAGAACTTCCATGAACTTCATTAAAGAACTTCCATGAAGTGTTTTGTAGATGTTGTCTGAAGTTCTCCGATGAACTTTCATGAAATTTTGTGAAGAACTTCTCTGAAGTTCTCTGAGACATTTCCCTGAGGTTCTCTGGAGAATTTTCTTGAAGTTCTCAGCAGAACTTCCTTGAAGTTCTCTGATGAACTTCCTTGGGGTTTTCTGAATATCTTCTCTAAAGTTCTCCTAAGAATTCTTCTGAAAGACATCCCTGACGTTCTCTGCAGAACTTCATTGAATTTCTATGAAGAACTTCGGTGAAGTTCTCTACAGAACGTTGGAGAAGTTCTCTAAAGAACTTCGGTGAAGTTCTTTAATGAACTTACGTAAAGGATTTACCCAAAAGTTCTTCACATAAAGTTCTTTGCTAAACCTCCCTAAAGTTCTCTGAAGAACTTTCATGAAGTTCTCGGAAAGGTTTTTCTGCATTTCTTTGAAGAACTTCCTGAAGTTCTCTGAAAGATTTCCTTAAGTTCTCTGCGGAGTTTCTCTGAAGTTTTCTGAAGAATTTCCCTGATGTTTTCTGCAGATCTTCCATGAAATTTACTGACAAACTTCCATAAAGTACTCTGAAGAACTTCCTTGAAGTTTTTTGAAGAACTTCCCTGAAGTTTCTTGCAGAACTTCGCTGAAATTCTCTGTGGAACTTTGTTGATTTTTGCTCCATGAAGTTCTTTGAAGGACTTATCCGAAGTTCGGTGAAGAACTTCTCTTAAGCTCTCTGCAGAACTTTCCCGGACTTCTCTGTAAGCATTCCTGAAGTTCTCTGCAGAATTTTTCGGAAGAATTTGCCTGAAGTGCTTTGCAAAACTGCCCTGGAGTTCGCTGAAGAATTTCTCTGAAGTTCTCTGTAGAACTTTCCTGAAGTTCTCTGAAGAACTTTTCTGAAGTTCTTTGCAAAACTTCCCTAAATTTCTCTGAAGAACTTCCCTGAATTTCTCTGAAAGACTTCTCTGAAGTTCTCTGCAGAGTTTCTCTGAAGTTCTCTGCAGAGTTTCTCTGAAGTTTTCTGAAGAATTTCCCTGATGTGTTTTGCAGAATTTCCTTGAAGTTTCTTGACAAACATTCATAAAGTACTCTGAAGAACTTCCATGAAGTTCTCTGAAGAACTTCCCTGAAGTTTTCTGCAGAACTTCCCTGAAATTCTCTGAAGAACTTTGTTGAACTTCGCTCTATGAAGTTCTTTGAAGGACTTACCCGAAGTTTTGTGAAGAAATTCTCTTTAGTTCTCTGGACTTATCTGAAAGCATTCCTAAAGCTCTCTGCAGAATTTCTCTGAAGAATTTGCCTGAAGTGCTCTGCAAAACTTACCTGAAGTTCTCTGAAGTCCTCCGAAGCACTTTCATGTAGTTTTGTGAAGAACTTCTCTGAAATTATCAGCAGATCTTAGCTGAAGGTCTTTCAATAACTTTCAAAAAGTTCTCTGAAGGACTTACCCGAAGTTCTCTGAAGGACTTACCTAAAGTTCTCCAAAGAAATTCACTGAAGGACTTACCCGAAGTTACTAGTTAGTTGTGTTCTCTGTAGAACTTCATGAACTTTCATGAACTTTATTGAAGAACTTCTCTGAAGTTCTCTGCAGAAGTTCCCTGAAGTCCTCCAAAGTCCTTTCTTTGTAGTTTTGTGAAGAACTTCTTTGAAGTTCTCTGAAGAATTTCCCTGAAGTTCTCTGACAAACCTGGTTAAAATTCTCTTAAAAATTTCCCTAAAGTTCTTTGAAGAACTTCCATGAAGTTCTCTGAAGAATTTTTCTTTAGTTTTCTGAAGAATTTCCTTTAAGAACTTCCCTGGGGTTATCTGAAACACTTCCCTGAAATTCTCTGAAGAACATCCATGAAGTTCTCTGAAGAACTTCCAAGAAGCTCCTGAAAGGTTTTCTTGCATTTCTCTGAAGAAATTCCCTGAACTTCTCTGCAGAATTTCTCTGAAATTCTCTGAAGATTTTTCTGACGTTCGCTGCAGAACTTCCATGAAGGTTACTGAAAAACTTCCATAAAATATTCTGAAGAACTTCCATGAAGTTCTCTGAAGAACTTCCATGAAGTTCTCGGAAGAACTTCCCTGATGTTCTTTCATGGACTGACCCAAAGTTTAATGAAGAACTTCTCTAAAGACTAACCCGACGTCAGAAGAAAGTACCAAAATTGTCCATATTGGGGTAATCATCAGCTTATGTGCAATAGGGATATACATTCATTACATAGTACACAGGCAGACCAGTGCCACGCAGTGCAATAATTCTCAACTATGTAGTTGGCCGTCTTGAAGACCAAGATTACTTGAATAAATTTCCTGAAAACAATGAATTCGTACATGATCTTGATATCATAATACAGACTTTACAAAAATTCACACGACCACTAATGCCACGTGGCGAATGAATTCTGATCTAATGTGTACACCAGTCAAAAAGCTCTGACCCCTTGAATATCGGTTTTGAAGATGCCATATTGCTTGATCTTCTTCTTCCTGATTTTGACGCTCTTCAAACGAGCTTTTGCCAGCCTCACAACTTGGTGTTCTAATTGCACTTCCAAAGTAATTCATTGAGGGCTTTCCATGCAAGCACCAATGCATAAATTTCTATATTGCTTAGCAGGCACAGTTATATTCTATGCCCAGGGAAGACGAGATATATTCCAACCCGAATAATTTCTAGACCTGTCGGGAATCGAACCCGTCGCCTCCGGCTTGGTAGAACGTGCGCTTACCGACTGCGCTATCCGAGGTCCCTATGCCTACTTGCTATATGTTGAACATATCGAGATCCAGATTATACAGTAAGTTATCATGCATATCAGCGCCACGGAGTGAGATAATTCTGAAATATTAACTATCGTACTACCATCGTAAAAGCCTCGATCTACTGAACAATTTTGCTTACGGAAGTAACTTTCTATACATGAAGTATCACAAGATATTAAACAACAAAGGTCAATGCCCATATATCATTTACGACCACCATCAAAGGAATCCGCGCATGTCGGGGGGTTTACTGTACTTTGGTGTTTTTTGCTAAAATATGCTATTCAAAAATTTTAAAATTTCATTCTTTTGGAGCATTTAGATACATTTAAGCTGAGGCAGTTATTTGAGTGATTCTCAAAATATATCAAAATTGCAATTTTTGATGCCAATTTGTGAAGAAAAATGCAAATATCAGTCGGTCATAATACGATATTGGGTGGTTTTGGGACCCAAGCTAGGGGAGAGGGGTTCTAAAGAGGGTCTAAAAATATCCTTCAACCAGTGTAATCTACTGCCATGATGTAAGGAACTTTGTTTTGGCGCTTGGTAATGGCTTGGTAGCCATGATTTTTGTGTTCTATTCCACGTTTCATAAACACCATTGTTGCCTGGGGAGCAGTTGATTGAGCTTAATTATTCGATAATTATAACTCCAATGGTAAACAACTTTTATTCCTTACATATATTTAAAAGGTGCTCTTATATAGCTTCATCACCATGGATTTATGTTTAATTTTTCACAAGAACTTGAGACTTTTGATGGTGGAAAATAACCAAGATCTTAGAGCAACGCATCGCTGAAAGAGCTCATGATCCTGGAATCATTAGGGTTGAAATATCATTTTCATTAATTCCAAGACCCACTCACGACTGCAAAATCCGATCGAAAAAAATATCCAGCTAATCACACCATCCTTGACCGCGCACTACATCTGCTGGTCTATTTCACTCGGACAAATTACAACGGTCGAGAGCATGGTCCCTTGGCAGCAGCGTCATCCAACCACCAATTCACTACTCTGGTTTGCTGTGGGTAGCGCGGTCCATACACAAGAGCTTTATGGATTCGGTCGGTGGCTGCTGGGTCTGCTCAGTTGGTTAGTCGACCCACGATGGACCAGCGACGCAAAAGTCAATATCGCCGGCACCGACTTTGACCGTAAATTTGCCATCGCCGAATGCAACCAGATGCAATCGACATTTTTTTTTCCCTGTCTGCCACCGATCGAATTTCAAGAGCGCGGCGGGCAAAAACTGCAATCCATGAAGAGAGAGAGAACTGGCAAGTAAATTAATTATCACGATGGGTATGGCACCGTGCGAGAAGCTAGGATGTCCATACGTATCCGATTTCATTCAGCATCAAATGGGAAATTTCCCTCGGAAAGTTTTTCGATTTTCACCGGTGTAAATTACTCGATTCAACGGGAGATTTCAAAGTATATGTTTTTCGACAGAATTGCAGTTTCGTCCACCTCCCATCGCGCCTGGAACGTAAGACAATAGGAGATTACATCTCGTTACCAGAAATAATGCGGAAAATTGCTTCCCTTACGGTAAACAAATTTCTGCGCTACGCGGAAGTTTCCGTAGGAAAAACTTTGTCTCATTTCGACTTCACCATCGTGATCATCATCATCATCATCATCATCATCATCGTCGTCGTTCCCGTCAGTAGAACATGGCGAAGATAAAATTGTTCAAAACAGCCTTCCTCATTTCCCCCTTCCCCCCTTCGGACCCATTACACTATATCGACTCGAGCAATTGTTCAACCATGGGAAACTACGCCAGCTACTTTGCTGCTGTTGGCATTGTAGTTTTGAGCCAACAACGCAACAAGAAGGAAAACTTGGAACTCGCTGCTGCAACAAGCAGTCAGTAGCTGAGAATGAATGAATACAGAAGGAAAAAAAAAGAAAGTAGAACTGGTAAACTTTCAGGCAATTCAATTAAAACTTGCGATTAATTTTGATTTTCATCCATGCTGCACAACCAGATAACAGGAAGATGGAGAATCGGTCCCTAGGATGTGGGTAGATTGTAAACCGTATGGACTTGGATGAGGTGCAACTGGGATTTGGGATTTCATAGGAAGAAATGGTGAAATGGATTACAAATTGAGCGCGTGCTATCGTTTTTGGGCTGGGATCATTTAAAAAGTAAGGCGGGACATATTGAAATATAAGAATCGTTTTTTCAAATGTTAACTCATAAGCATTTTTCAATCAAAACGGGGAGCTTTCCAACCCCAGTATCGCTACTGCCCGGCGAAAGACCCTTAATTTACCTTCTTTTGTTACCTAATCGACCCACGGACAATTTTAATATTCGTTAGATCCCGTTAAAGCCTGTCCATTTAAAATTTCGGACACCAAACCGATAGTTTATTTAAAAATGACAAAGTTCTATCTACATTAGAAACAGTTATTTAAGGGGGGATATACAGTTGGAATGACCAAAAATTTAAATTTGTTTTTCTTGCATAAAAAGTTTGTAAATTTCCCATAGAGTATGCTTCTAAAACCCTGTTTTTGAAATTCGAACTCCATGTGTTTTGTTCCATCGTTTTTCGAAGACGCCTTCTTCGCGCGCAGACCGGTAATTAAAATTTTCAACGCGTTTTTCTCAAAACAGCATTTTCGTAGTTTATGCCGGTGATAACTCAAAAACTTATTATTCGATTAAGCTGAAACTTATAGGATTTCTTTATTAAAGTATTACCTTCTTTATAAATTAAAAATTATTGTTATATTTCATTATTAAATACGGAAAAATGTGATAAAATGGCGAAAAAAATGTCGATTTTTTCAAAAAAGTTACGTCAAAAGTGCAATTTTTTAAATTTTTTTAAATTTATCTACAAACTGTAAGTGTAATTCATGTAATTTTTTTGGGTTAGCAGGTTTCAGATCGAAACTGTGACCAGGAAAGCCGGCGCAAGGAAAATGCAGCGACTTTTTCAACGCACTTTAACGGCCGCCATTTTGTTGAAAAAAAATTGAAAAAAATATTTTTGTGTACTACATGGATACACTTATAATTGTAAAAACGTTTCGATTGGTTGGAGTTAAAACTTCCTTGAATTGAATGAACCTTGAATTTTATTTTTTTTTTCAAAAATGAGTTTTTTTTTCTCGTTTTAATTGTATATCCCCCTTTAGGACGTTAATCCTTCCTTCTGTAAAATTCTCGAACTTTCGAACACCCGCAATCAGGTTCTGTACGGTATCCTCAGATACGCCCACCGTGACGATTCTCCATTTTCTCTTTCTTAAAATCATCGGTACAATTTGCTTTCTTCTTAGTTTCGATGAGTTTCCGCTTTACTACACAGAAAAAAATAATTAATTTTAACAAGCGCGTAAAATTTCGCTTCGTTTAATTTCAAGCCAAAGAAGGCGTAAGCAATGTTTGCATACAACAATGTTTGCAATCTTTCATACAACAGGCTAGATTCAGACGTTATCTGGCTTAAATTTACATTTATTTTCTGCCAAATCTAGCATTCCCTTTATGTGCATTAGATAACGCCGAAAATTCAATGTTTCTTTTTATCTGTATAGAGCCCAGTAGACAGGTTGGTGGATTGGCTGTTTTTGGCACGTACAGAATGATACAAAACATTTGCCACTGGTAGTGAAAACTGATAATACGCGTTAACATATGTATGTACTCAGAATTAAAAACGGCTTAAGTCACTATAGTTGACGGTTAAGGAGTCTAATTTTATACCACATGATTTCCGGAGTAGTCAGATGGCCTGATAGCACACCGACAGTGCTTTGTTGACAAGTACCATTCTGCGTTGGTCAAAACAATTGTAACTTATAATATTTTGTTGTTGTTCATATCAAATCTGTTGATAATTGATGTAATTGGATTCATACTACACAAAGGGGTTATATATTGGACATTTACGCCACCAGAAGGTAAACATTGCTTCATTATACATCAAATAATGTTGCTTCTAATATTTTTTTTTTCCTCATTGTTTTATTGTCAGAAAATTGAAATTTTACATTTTAAATGTACAATCGCAAATAAGATCTTAAATTTATCACATTATAATGCTCTGAACTAAATTCTGTTACATATATGACAAATCGTATGAAGCATTTCAATATTTTACCCAAGTTTATTCTACGAATTCCTTGTAGCTCTGGATGCTGAAGCATAGAAAATGTGATGTTTCTCCGTCCCCTAAGAGTCATCAACTCAGGTAGAATATGCTGCCATAGTGGTAAAACTTCAGCGCATGCCGAAAATTTATGCTCGATCGTTTCCTCAGCTCCACAGGCCACACAGTTAGGATTTGGGCGACGATTTTCTCTGAACACTAAAGCATTGTGTCCAATTTTTCCGTTGCAGAGTAAATAATAAACAGTTTTCTCCTCTGATGATAGTTCTTTGTGTACTATATTCTTCCATACCCTTACCCAATTCCGATCTACGTTAAGCTCTATTCTGTTAACGGGTAATTCGTCAAGTGAATTTTCGTATAGTCCTCTTGCGGTCGCATTTGCAAGAATTCTAGATGGAGTTTTATGGAACAATTTCATTATCACCTTTAGATGACCTAATTCGGTGGAAATTCTACCAATATCTCTTCTGCGAATATCGCGAATGTAATCTTGCTGGTAGGGAAGCACATCTTTTGTTATTAAAAACCGATTTAAAAGCAAAGATTTGCTTTTCTTCATCGGACAATGTAGACCTAAACCTCCTTGTCGTTTCTGCGTAATTATTTGCTCGTATCGCACTCGATGTTGTACTCCATGCCAAATGAAAGTGCAAATTTGCTGCTTAATTCATTTGCCTACGGATTCAGGTAAAGGGAATATCGATGACAAATACCATAACTTTGAGCAAATGAATGTGTTCAGGAGCCAAACCCGTTGTTTGATGTCTATTGTCCTCGATCGGTTGATCCACAGAAGAGCGTTTATGCTTCTCCACAGTTTTTCCCAGTTAAGCTGCATACTTTCTTGGAGACTATCTTTGTATATTACTCCTAGGATACTAATCTGATCATGGACCAGCAACTCTTCAGGTGTGTTGAAGTTGTTTCCGATTCGTAACGCGACAGTTTTCCTTAGATTCAGCCTAGCACCAGACTCCATTCCAAAATCTCTAAAAGCGTTTATAATTCTCGGCACTTTCGATGGATCCTTTAGAATGATTGTGACATCATCTGCGTATGCTGAAACTATTTCTCCATTTCCATTGCTGATGGCTGATATGTAATCGATGAAGGGTTGTAGGTACAATACAAAAAAGATCATGCTCAAAGGGTCCCCTTGTCTTACAGATCGATTAATGTTGATTGATTCTGAGAGTTTGCCATTGATTAGTATTTGGGACTTTGAGAGCCTCGTAGTTAGCGTTAAAAGTTGATAAAATCTTTGTTAATTCCCATTTTACTCAAAGTCGATAGGAGAAAATTGTGGCTTACCCGGTCAAACGCATTACTCAGGTCACAAGCAATTATTAGACTGTTATGACCTGCTCGACGTGCCTCTCCAATTTCATCGCGAATCAAGCAAGATGCTTCGAATATATTTCGGCTACCATTGCTACATTTTTGGTTGTCCGATAAGAGATTTGGTGTAACCTTAGTTAACCGATCTTTGAGAATGCGACTAAGGATTTTGTAATCTGCGTTCAATAGGGAGATTGGTCTATACGAATTTATACTGTTGTCAGCTGTTTTTTTTTTTTTTGACCAAAACGATGATTCCTTCAAGTTGTTCCTCACGTACTGCACCATTTTTCATCTCGTTGAGAATCTCCACGAACTCTGCCTTGATTATGCTCCATGATCGCATGAAAAATTCCCTTGTCAGTCCGTCCTTTCCTGGTGATTTGTTCGCTGCCGCTGATTTAATTGCGTTGTATGCTTCCTCTTCCATTGCCGATATGTTGCTGCGGATAAGCTCTAAAGCTCCCTCGAAACAATGTTTCTTTTCTTAGCATAACTGCTTTGATACGGTTTATTTCAGCAGTACAGTCATTTTCCAGATGATTCACGTAGGCTCTTTGGAGGCAAGAGTAATAGAACCCCATTGTATCATTATATATTTGAAATTTTTGGTTTTTCTTCCACTTGAAGAACGAGACAAGTTTGCTTTTTGCAAAATCTACCCACCAGCCGACCCACGAACGGAAATTGGGTCGTGTTCGCTTCCAATAGGACCATTTTGCGGACAACTCTTGTAGTACTGCCGGTGTTAACAAGACGTTATTCAGCTTCCACTGAGGCCGGGGTAACAGCTGCGATTCTACAGGTAACACTAGTCGCATAACAACGGCTTTATGATCGCTGAAACAGTTCACTTGCATTCGGCAGTAGCGTAGTCTCTGAACAATCAGACGGTTGACGTAAATGGTATCGATCCTTGACATGGATTGACCCCGGACAAACGTGTAATCTGTTCCAGTATTGAATAGTCTCCAACAATCAGTCAGATCTTTGGTTTGAACAAGCCTCTTCAATTTTGGACTTAAGTTTGAAGTTCCTGTTGAATCACAAGCATTAATTACCGAATTAAAATCTCCTGCGATGATAAGGAAAGGTGCATGTTGAAGCAAATGTGTTGGGAGTGCTCTGTTGAAAAAATCCTCACGTGCGGTCCGATTGTTCGATCCAGATGGAGCGTATATATTAATAACAGTTACTGCATTTTGTAAGGTGACAGCCAAAATTCTCGAGTCCAGACTTCTTTGAACATCAGTAACGTTTATCCCTGTTCGTATCAATATTGCAGTTCCACGGTTCCGTTCATCAACATTAAATACTGCTTCGTAGTCGGGGAACTCATAATTCACACATGCAACTTCTTGCATACATACGACATCAAGGTCCAGCATTCGGATGAACGCTGAGAGGGAATGAAGCTTAGTAGGATTTTGTATTGCGTTTACGTTGATGGTTGCGAGTGTATATGATTGGTCGATGGTAGAGGTCATTTTTGAAGTGGTTGAGAGTTTCGAGTTCTACTTGCCTCTCTCGAAGATGTGCGCATCTTCGAACCCAATCTGCTTTGATGGCTGTGTGGATGCTGTTCATCAACAGAGATGTTCATGTCGATACTTGAGATCTCTCCACTAATCTTTCTCTCCATCGTGTGATGAGATCCAGTTGGTTTGGTGTTGCTAGTAGGGTCTTTATCTCTGCGATCAGAAGATGTGTTTCGGTATTCGATCGAGTTTTTCCCTTTTTTCCCGGAATCGGTGTCGCCGTTCTTTGTTGCCGGTCGTTTTGTGTGCTGTGTGTTTGTAGATGGTACAGCAGCTTTCATTGATGCATCAGACAACAGATGGCTATTGTCAGACGATACCGATGCATCATCTTTTGCAGATGACACGTGGGATGAGTTTTGCTTCGATGGTGATATTCCAGAAGCAATATCGGCGTAGGACACAATTTTACGTTGCTCTTCTGCTAGCATCAGCCGATTATCGGCGCAACTCCTGCCTCGATGCATAATATTTCCACAGTGTTTGCAAGTGGGCTGTTGACTGCTATACGTGACGTAGGTGCTATAACCTCGAATGCTGATGTAGGATGGGATAGCTCTTTTCAGCTGCAGGCGAACGATTTTCACTCCACTGGATACCTCGGGAAATCTGGATGACTTGCATTTCTGCTCCGTGATGCTGATTACCGAACCATATCGTTCCATGAATTCGCTGATCCAACCGGTGGGCATTCGCGGTGGTAGATGATGGAGTTTTACGTCCGTTCCCCCATCTTCAACCGCCAGTCGCATTCTGTGTACCTTGCTGTCACTGACCAGGTCGAGCTTTCCGTCATAGTCCCTGACCGTCTCCAGGACTCTATCCTGGCTGTGTAGTTCCACGTAGACCTTGCCTTCTATCAGATCGAACTGAATTGCTGCTACTTCGCTTGGTGTCAGGTGCAATTGATTCTTAATGAAGTCATAAACTAGTGCCTGCTTGATGTTTCGGATTCCTCGGATGTCCAGATAAAAGGTATGCAACCTTAATGAATCCATGATGAGGTTAGGGGAGCTCCCTCACTGAGGACTTCGCTTTTAGACCCCTTGGGATATAGACTTCTTTATACTATAACTGCTTAAGAATCAAAATACGTCTGTACAGTGTGACGTCTGTTTGAATACAATATTTTGGAATATTTTTTAAAATGGCCCGTGAACAGAACTTCGGAAGAAAATAATCAATGATTAAACGTGCGGAATGTCACAAAAAGAGATCTGTACCAAATATAAAGTGAAAAAATAAAAAATCTTTAGACTTTGCTCGAAGTTTCGTTCCACCGGAAAGATTTCTGTGAAGCACAAAGGCGGAAGACCACGCTGCACTACGTCTAGGGACGATGCTATGATCGTCCGGTGTATCAAGAAAGATCCTTCCAAATCAGCCTTCAAAGTGAAAGAAGAGTTGCAGCTGTCTGCGTCAGACCGCACAGTCAGAAGACTGATGCCGGATTGTTTTGCAGACGCCCTTCGAAGAAACCTCTGATATCGTTGAAAAGCAAGAAGCAAAGGCTCCAGTTTGCTGGATCCGGTATTGGTTGGTGTTTGCAGAAATGGTCGACATTACATTATCGGGAGTGAAGGAATTTGCCGTGTACGTCGACCCGTCGGAAAACGCTTGAATCCACGATATTGTCAAAGGACCGTGAACATGGTGGAGGCAATGCCTGGGTATTGTCTGGGGAGGTTTTACTGCCAACGGACTTGGTCCAGTCCATCAGATTAATGGAATTATGGATCGCTTTATGTACCTTTATGAAATGTTATGCTACCTCATGTGGAATGAAATATATTGAGAAGGATGTTTCAACAGGACAACGACCCAAAACACACCGCTAAAGTGGTCAAAAAATGGTTCAGCGATAATAACATCACGATTATGGAATGGCCACTACACGGGAAAAAATCCGGTGCTCGAAACTAGCAAAATGGTTCATGATATCATGAAAAACGTCTTTTTTCATGTTATGAATATACACCATGAACAAAAGTCATGAAATCATGAATCAGCTTACTATGATCCAACGTAACGCCACTATGGCGTTATGTTTTTGATTTTTGATGATAAAAGTGGCAACTTGATTCATGAAATCATGAAGCATCTGATTAGTAACCATAAATTAAATTCATGTAAACATGCACTACTATTCATGATTATTGGCACCTGTCATTTATGATTCCAATTTTAGTGACGAAAACGGACAGTTTGGTTCATGATATCATGAAGCATTTCGTTTGGAACTACGAAAAAAAACATGAAAACATGAACATTATTCATGATTCCATATAGGTACCATGAAGCGAGTTCATGGTAACATGAAACATACATATGAATATGAGAAAAAACGGATTCTTTCAGATTTTTTTTCGCTAGTTTTTGTTGCTGCTTCTTTTACTGCTGCTGCTGCTGCTGCTGCTGCTGCTGCTGCTGCTGCTGCTGCTGCTGCGACTACGCAGTAAGCTGTGCTCTTGATGTTTTCACACTATAATTAAGCACAAGTTAGTTTTTTTCGAGCATTTGTTAGGATTTTAAAACCTTACCTGAAAATTACCGCCGACCGGTAGGCACGCTTCGATTGAATTGATGAACATTTTTGAAAGGTTGACAGCTTTGCGTTACGCTTATAGAGCGACCATGAATCAAATTCATGGATACGTTTGTTTTGGTTCATTATTTTTGGAATGAGTCATGATTCCATGACTCAGCGGTATGATATTCTATTCCGAGTTGGATTCATCAAAACGGGAATTGATTTATAATAACGCTTGTGGCGATCATGACTCATTTTCAACCGAGCAGTTGTTATTATTCATGATAATTATGGTTTTCGTCTTGATATCATGAACCATAGTCATAATGTCATGAAGTGACACATTTTATGATTTCATGAATTTTTATTCATGAATCCGGCAACGGATTTTTTTCCGTGTACAGCTCCCTTATCAAAACCCTATCGAGAACCTTTGGGAGATCTTCGATCAAAGAACTAATCGCGTGGGGGTTAAGAATAAGGACCAATTCTTCGAGCAAATTCACAAGGCTTGGGCAGCAATCGCTCAGAACATTATTGAAAACCTGATTGACTCCATGCCCCGACGATGGAAGACTGTTATTGATCGCATAACGTTTGCATTAGAGAAAACTGACTTTTTTCGGAAGGTGATAAAAAAACTTACTTGCGGCTTTCGGGCAGTCAACCGGAACATTCGCCATGGCGGACGAAAACATTCGTGTAAGCATGTTTTTGAGTTCTTTCTTGGGTCTTTTTATCAATTCCTCCTCAGTTTTTGCGACAAAATTGTACTATAAACTTCCCCTTTCACGGCCAGTCCGGAGCGAAAGAAGATTGTCAGCCACAGCAGCTCCTTCTTGGGGTACTTGGTGTGTGAAATGAACTTCTCTTCAGAGCCTACTTCCGTCGTGGGCGAAGTAGAATCGGAAGTGACCTGCCAGTCGTTGCCATCCAGGGTGAGATTGGTCTCATCGTCCATCACCACCGAGACGTCACGATTCGCCGGGAAAATCGAGTTGACCATCTTATCCAGTCGTTGCCGCTGCGTCATCGCCTGCAGCTCCGAAACCAGTGGACGCAATTTCCGCTTCCTGTCATGAATTTTCATGTTCGCCGGGTACTTTCTCACTGTTTGGCCGGTTGAACCGACCTTCTGGCCAAGCGTACGCAGCGATGTAGCCACTTTTCCCTTGGTCTTCCTCTTCAGCATCCTTTAGAGCTTCTTGTCGCTCAGGGTTGTCGGCCGTTCGGAACGGGGCTTTCGTTCGATGCTCTGATTGTTGTCCAATAGTGCCAAGATGTTGTAGATGCCGGAACGGGCGTAACTGGCGTCCACAAAGTGCCGCACGATGTCCGTTTTCGATGCAGGGCGGCGGGGTGCCGTTCTTTGAATGCGTACATTTCTGAACGGAGTTGCTTCTCTGTTTTAGTCTTCAAGGTTAGAGTTCGACCGATAGAGCTGTCAAATTTTGTTTGCTGGCTCATGGGTTACTATGATTGATGCTGCATGGGTAGTATCGTTAGTGCGGGTGAAGGTAAACCCATGAAAAATCGGCAATTTTTGTCCATTTTTTTTAATGCAAACGTTAACAAAACTTGTTATTTAGGATATCTGGGAATACCTGAGTGGTAGTTTTTTGGTATTGTATTATTTAAATTTGGTAAGCGATAAAATTTTGGGAACAATTTTATCGTATTATCCTCAGGTATTTTACTTCTTAATGTGAGTTCTAAAATACCAAGGCTAGTTATCAAGATATTCGTTCCTGCTCGCGTATCGTTGTAGGAAAAGGATAACATTTATTATGTTATTACTCTCTAAGGTGGTTTCCGCATTTTGCATCAGGGTGGCAATTTGGAGATTTAGAACAGAACAAAATATTTCCAACAAATCTCACCAATCAACATTGTTTATGTAGTTTAAAATCATGATTTTTGATAATCCTGTTGCTCGTTAAGATATTTGCATTCTGATTTCTTTTGAATAGTCAATGTACCAATAACGATAACGTACAAGAAAACACACCACAAGCTGCCGTGATCAAAATACGAATAAGAATAAAATATGTAATTTGTCCATGGTCTTCAATAGATTCATACAGACTGGTTCAACTTTGTTATACTTAAGCAAGGTTTAAAATTCAGTTTTTAAAACTGATTTAAGGCATGTTAAAATCAAATTGGTCACATATATTGGGAAAGGCTCTACGGCAGGACTTTGTTGTAGCCATAGTACCATAGACTAACTCTAGGACCAGTAGGTCCCGAACAAAAAGGTTTTTCTTCTTGGCTCAGTCAGTACTAGCATACCGGTCCCAAGCTCGGTCCCAAGCTTAATGATTCGCCCCTAATATTGAAACTCTCACCAACACACCCTCAAGTATTTTGTCATAATAACATAGCGAATCAAAACAACAACAAAGATTTTAGTACCGAAAGGTACAGAAAAGCGCAAGAATTATTGCAAGGTGCAGACTTCGAGGTGTACTCCGGACCCAAAGGGGTTCTACAACAGTGAATCAATTTTCAATCGCTAGTTGCATATTGATTGTTGATAGTACGTTCCATGTCCGGGAACAGCGATGAGTGCCGAGTACCGCAACTGGCGCTGAGGAACATTGAGAAGTATTTGTAAGAGAGGGTTCGAGCAATCGATGTTATTCATGAGTATTTCAAAGACAACCAGCCCTTGCAACTTTAGTCGTCTTACTGAGAGCTGCTCCAAATCAATAAGTTGACAATGTTAATAATAATAAAATTGACTGACAGTTGTTGCAGATATTCCATTTCAATATTATTAACATAATATCCTAGACATTGTTCAAATAAAAATAATATTGATGTATTCATAATATCATCATTATCATAAAAATAAACAGAACATGTCAATCATAGCAATAATATAATCATTATCAATTGGATCACAATCATTTGATCATCATAAAAATAATCGAAGGGATTTGTTAAATGAAAACTATATAATTATTGTTATAAATAATTATTGTTATAAAAATAATAATTATTGTTATAAAAATTTATTGTTATAAAAATATGCATTATTAATAATTATTGTTATAAAAATATGCATTATCATTATTCTTATTACAACCAAAATAAGCTCAATGATAGTAAAAAAATAATGTATAAAATAATACGCATATGGAAAATAATAAACCAATGATAATCACCATTATCATAACAATTAAATCATAATCATATTAATTATCACATACTGCATTATTTGAATTCATCCCTAATAAATCAAAATGTTGATGGTTATCTTAGAGATCACTGAATATTTACATTACCATAAGTATTTCAATAGTAAAAACTTTGTTCAAAACTATCATTAAAATCAACCAAATAATTATGATTAACTAAACAATAATAATCATCCTAGAATTCTAAATATCCAACGGATAATAATAAAAATATATAATTGAATATGATCCAAATAATATGAAAGCTAAAATCATATTCAGAAAAAATGTTAACGCCATGATAATCGCAATTGTCATTAAATCTTGATCATAATAATCAAACTCATCAATAACAGTAAAACTAAATTGATTATAATGATATAAATTATCTCAGCATTCATCATGATAACATAAACATAGCAAAAACATTCTATAATAATTAGTAAAACCATCACATGAAACCTCGCATACATTCAACAATAAAAATGTTATATTTGTAATAATGCTTATAATTATAAAAATAATAATGATAATTTGAATATATTTCAGGGGATAGTTAAAATAATAAAAACAATATCTATGATGACAAAAACAATGATAATAATAAGAGTGTTAATAATAAATAATATATCTTAATAATAATATATAAGAATAATTATAACAACAATGCGAATAATAATCATCAAAATGATAATATTTATAATTCTATACTTTATTCATCTGATAATCTTCCATTCAATGGAATCTATTTAAAAAATAATATAATTCATACCTCTCACACCAAAGTGACTAGTTCGAATCTCACCCCGGACAAGTTACAAAAATACTCAAAAAGTATTTGAGTGACTTAATACGACGGGAGATAAACCAGCCCAGGGCAAAAAATCTCGATAAAAAATGAAAAAAAATAATCATAATGGAAAATCATAAATGTAAATAATAAAAATAATAGTCGAGTTATTAGTATGAGACACTGAAGAAGTCTGCACATTGTAGACGAAATACGCGTATCTGTCAAGATAGGCAAAGGTAGTTGGAACTAAATGGAAAATACTAATTTTTCTTCTAATCTCTAGTTAGAAATAATAAGATCAATTATAATAAATGCAATAATTTCAATAGAATTTATTAATATATCTCTTAGAATACTAACCATAACATTATTATTAGGTTTTTAATTAAAATTATATAGTTATTTATATTGTTATTATAAGTTTAATTATTATCATTGTTTAGGCTTTAATTCGAATAATAATTACAATAAAACTAAAAATAAAATGATACGAATAACAATTTTCGTCAGTATTGCATGTCGAATGATTTCAATACTTCCAGTTTTGGATATTTTGCATCTCCTACCGATATGACCAATATCACTATGCTACTTGAATATAATATATATATATATATATAGGTGTGGCTCGAATGGGTGTGAAGTCAGAGCAACGGAAATCCATTAGCTTTCACCTTAATTCGGAAATTCCATAAACTCGCACTGAAATCTCGAATGCAATCTTTGAATTTTCCCCAATGAGATAAATATGTTGCAAACTTATTAGACTCCTATTTCCCTCCGTGCCTCATAGACAATTTCGTGCAATTTTGCATTACCCGAATAATTTGTGTACCTCACTTCAATATGCAACAAACAATGTTTTCAGTCGATCCTTGCAGATTACACTTGCCGCGTGGAAAATTTGAACTGAAAGTTCCCTTTCGCTTCTAAAAAGCTGCCAACAGAGCCTTGTTGTAGCTCAGTTGCCATCGCGCTTGTGTGCCACCGAAAGTTTCTTGGTCCATTTCTTATCCGAAAAGTGCCGAGTTTCGAAACACGGGAGTTTTTCCACCGTGGCAAATTTACAAAATGGCAACTTCCGGGTGAGCGTTTTTTGTTGTTGTTGTTTTTCCTTCTCTAGTTCCTTCCGGTAGCAGCGGCAGAATAAACGATCATTTGTAGAAAACAAGGGACCCCGAGGAACAAATTGGGAGGCATCCCGGGAAGGAGTACTTCTTAAAACAAGCGGAAAATCGCAGCCATCGTTTGTTTGCTTATTTGCTAGTTGAATGCTGCACTGGGTTAGTAGAAAAGTTTTGCTCAAGCACGCTGTGTTGTTTGCGTTGTAGTTTTCTTAAATTTGAGAGGAAGGATGAAACAGCTGCAGGGGTGGCTGGGTTTGTGTGTTTGTAAGTTTGTTCGAATGCTGGAAACTGAAAGCGCTGATTATTTTAATGGTTAACAAACTTTTCCTGAACCGTAAAATTTTGAATTTATTCTACAGGTTACATTGTTGTGCAATCTGGTTCTTTTTTTTTTGGAAATAATTGCCACCGAGAGCAATCAATCACGTGCAAACCAAACTCGTTTGATGATCACCTTTTGGGTAGTAGGAAATTGCCTCCAGCATCTGATGGTTGTTCGTCACAATGTGAACCGTTGTTTACCGAATGCCGAATCAAAACAATATTTTTTTTCCATTTTCTTTGTCACACAAAAAAAAACATTTGACACACATCCGGGCAATCTGATAGCGTAACAACAACGGCGCATATTTGACATTAAACTTTTTCAAAAGCGTCCGGAATTGTGGCCTTACGACATCCGACCCTCAAGTGTTTATTTAATAGCATTCGGTGGTTGCGTATGGTTTTGCATTATTCAATCTCCTGCCGATGGAGGCAGCAAAACCAATATGTCAACAAACATCATGTCGGCTGATGACGTGGCTTTTGAGGGCAATGAACGAATAAGGAGGATGAATAAAGGGAGCGGGGCGGTGCAGGTATAACCATTTCGCATGGTATCAGTTGTGGATTTTATGCTTTTATGACAACCAACCTTGTGCAACACCGTTCGTTGGTCATTGACATCGCAGGCAAGAGGTAAATTTGCGAAGCATCCCCGGTTCTTAAAAAAAAAAACTTGCAGCTCCCGGTTTTTAAAAAAAACTTTTAATTATTTTTCAAGCCTTTCGTGAAATATTTCAAATCATTGCTGACTATTCACCATTACGTTAACATCTTATTTTTACGGTCTAGTGCTAGTCAGGTCAGTATTTATTTCTTATTTGGGAAATATCCGAATATCTTATCTTCACAATCACTTTTCTAGAAGAAAGATCTCGACGAGCATATACTCAATAATTTCGGGGCACTTGTTCAAGCTTCAGAATCGTAAGTTTGTTATTTTTGGAAAAATGTAGGGAAGACCTTGATCAGGGATTTCTGTTTTCATCAGTTGGTATAACTAAAGTCTAAAACTTCAATATTTTTCCACATAAATAGTTCGTAAGTTCCCTATATTTTTCAAATGATCAAACAATAATATATCACGGGTGAGTCGATAATTATTGGGACATTTTATCTTGATAAATAAATTAACTAGAGTTATGGAAATCAAATTCTATTTTTACAGTAGTTCAGCATGTTTATGATGAGTTAGAGTGAAATGCTCGAATTTGCCATTGACGTCCTCCATCAGAGCCTGTAGAGTTGTTTCCGGAGAGTTTTCCTCACTATTTTTCCACTTTTTCATCATTCCTTTTCCGAACTTTGCCTTTCCGTTGGTCTTCCAAATTTCACGCATCATCAAGGTCCAATAGGTTTCGATCGGACGTACCTCAGGATAGTTTGGTGGGTTCATGTCTTTCGGTGCAAAAAACACCGAATTATCCCCATGCCTTCCCTGCATGGTGTTGGAGTAATAGAATGAAGCTAAATTGACCCAAAACATGATTTTTTATCTTGCACCGTTAAAGGTTTCCTTGGTCATAAATGGTTCACTCCATTTGTAACATGTACATATATCCTGCTAAATTCGGAGCTTCTATGTGAATTTTGACTGCTTTTTTCATTTGAAACGGTCATTAGAAACTGTGTCCTTACCCGTGAAATATTCTTGTTCCGGCAACTGCCTGTAATCCGCTTTGATGTAGGTTTATCATCAATGAATCTGCACTAGTATTTCTTTAGCAGCCTCGTAAAGAGCTACCGGTTTACGCGTTTTTGCATCACTCTGCTGACATGAATTTTGCATCTTGGACGTTTTTAATCCGAATCGTTCCTTGGTTCTCGAATCATCAAGTTTTTTGATTCCACTTGAAATAAGAATCATGGCTCTCTCGTTTTCCTTGAGACGGTCAGTTAATCTCTACTGATCCGTTTTTTCAAGGCACAAACCGACAACCCTGGATTTTGCAAGTGGATGAACAGTTTGCTGATTTCCTTTCATCTTGACCAGAATCTCACTAACAAATGCACAACTGAGCGGATGTAAACAATACCCTCTAAAGTGAAACTGAGCAAACATTTGGTTGATTTCGGCCAAATACGAAAATAGTAACGCAAGTTTGGAAGTGTCGCAATAATTATCGGCTCACCCTTTAAAAATTAAAATTGAATTTCTGATCTATAAATACAATCCAGCAGAGTGCGGTGTCAACATTCAGCGGTTTGTTGTATTTTTAAGTTTTGGTGAAACATCGAGTAAAGTCAGCTCCCTACTCTTCGGTTCAGAAAGGGGTATGGGCGCCATCGGCCAACTTGGCGAAGCAGAATTTATGTATGAACAAGCTGTCCCATTAACGTTCAAAAGTCTTTGAATCAAAAAAGAGATTGTAAGGATCACTTGAAAATGCGATTGGGGATCATTACCCTGATATTCCCAAATGTTGTAGAACGATTCTTGTCTTCTACAACCAAACATGATGAAATTTAGTAAACGAGTGGAAACTCATCGGGAATGATCCCTCATATGCATCCGTCGAACCATTCTGAACGCCCGTTGTGAGAAGTGAATGAAAATCTCACATACGCAACGCATGTTACCAAGTACTAATGCTTTCTATCCTTTCTTTTGTCCTCTTCCCTATCCCATGACCGCGAGCAATACCAAATGGCACACCGTGACGACAACGTGGACCCTACATCAAAAGTCTATTGAAGCAATACGAAAAAAACGGTATACAACTGAACCCAATTCTACCTGCAGCCAAATTTTCTAGCACAAGGTTAGAAATCAAATGACCACAACAAAATAAACTAAATGTTAAATAACATATAACGGGGAGGGAATATTAAATAACATATAAAGTGAGGGACCATCAGGGCACTCAAGTGAAACGATTTGGATAGGGAGCATGGGACTGCTTCCTTCCAATTCTTACCTTTCACGGAACTAAGGCGGGCTCTTCGACCCCATCTATTGGGTTTATTCCGGCAATCGAGTGCTCGATTCTAGTGCTGCAAGTGTGAACTTGCTTTTGGAAGGAGATTCTCGATTTTATATTTGCGGGTTATGCACAAGCGCTTCTGTTCACGGGCCCGCTCTTCATGCAGGAGCCTGATCAAATCATTTTTCAATTTATTCCATGGCTATGGAATGTTACTTTGCTACAATACTATAAATGGTCATAATCATCAACAGTGAATAAAGTCGTCCTTCTGCCCAAGAAGACCGAGAAGAAAGCATTGTCTTCGTTGCAACCCTCTTCTTTTCATAAATGAAAATGAACTTTCTATGCAAGGAAAAATCCAGTTTGCCATCTGCACGTTTGAAACACAAAAGTTGTCTTCAACAAGTTTGCAAGTCATGCAGCCGTCCTCAGCTCACAAAACTCATTGTTGATGGCCTGTTCCTCACGAAAACTTTTCGGTGTTTAGAGTAATCGTTCGCATAAATATTTACGGGGAGAACCATTGGCGATACTTCAGATGATTGAAGTATGAATTCCGGGAATTCTGGAGCGCCTGACTGGAGGATACGGTTCGCTTTGTACATAAGGGGCAACACGTAGCTCAAGAAAAGAAGAAGTGGCTGCGCCATCTGGTCACTAAGATAATAGAAAATGCGCTGTGTGGGTTGATTTTTGTCGCAGTTGTATTGGAACGAGACAAAAAACACGTGCTCCAAAACCGTGCCAAATTCCTTTTGACAACTGACTTCAACAATAGCTTGGTGACAGTTGGATGCAGAATTTTCAAAGGCTTCCTTTCCAAGATACTTTGTATCATTTGGAATTCCTTGCATCGTATCGGATCAGTATATTTCATCAAATGAGCAAAGTCACGTTTCAATAGCTTCTTTACCGATCGGTCAGAACCCATCATTACCGATGCCCCATCTGATTCAAAGCTCACAAGCCTTTTTTCTAATCGGTGCCATCGATCTGGAAATTTTCAACAATTGCGCTAAATATTAAAAGGTTTTCGCACTGCAAAACTACATGAAAGATTTTAAAAAGCCATGTTCGAAATAAGTGATTCGAGTAGCAAAAATACTATATAACAACTATAACATTATTCTAATTTTCCAAAATTCCTCTGCATGGATGCAAGAGAATATTTGTAAATTGGGAAAACTGTATTTTCGTTGAAATCTTTGCAGTAAACTCTACCAACATTTTTGGAGCAATCTCTTGAGGAGCATTGAAATAAACACTACTTTAGCTGAATAATTTAAAAAATTATTGATGTATTTTCTGGAGAGATAAGTGAGATTCCTTGCGGCAATCCTTAGAAAAAAATTAAGAATAATGCGGGTTTTTAGAGTTTTGAATTAAATATGTTATAATATGGAATTCGTGCACAAAAATTCTTCTTTAAAAATTACAACATATCAGGATTTTCTCCCAAAATCACGACAGGAAATACCTTATAGTTATTTGTATAGTTCTTTAAGCTGTTCTCCAATGATTTCTTTAGAATCAAAGAACTCTACAAGTTCAGGGATTCCCCCAAAAATTTCATCCCACGATAGTTTTGAAAAACTGCCGATGAAGTGCCAGAAGAAACTCACAATGGAAGCCCTGGAGAAATGCTCACAAGCTCTTAAGAATATCTCAGGGCATGTCTGGGAAATTGACATAGAATTTTTAAAGTTTTCTTAAAAGTTTTCTTTAAAGTTTTCTTAAAAAATCATCTCAAAAAAATTTAAGGTGGGTTATATCAGGGACAGAGCCACAAGGATAACGTAGGATCGCGTTGGTGTGTTCCTACTTATGAAATTTTCTACTTACTGTGGTATTGCTTACGGTTGTCAGTTTGGTCTTAGTGGAAAATCTCTTTCGAGATCATCACTCTCGTATTTATGCCTTGAACAATTCAAAATGTACTTAGCATTAATGAAGCATCATCATAGAGTTGCAGTAAAGCAGCTGTATATTGGGCCAAAAGTGGCATTTATGCTGCATTTAAGGTGACTTAATTTCTTAATATGCTGTCCTAAAGACGCTTTAGAACTGCTTGTTGGTTACCTAGCTAGTAATTTAGTTGTCACAAACATCCTTTTCAGCTGGAAGGTGTCCGGCTCTGTTATGGCATCGGAAGCGGATTTGATTCTTACATTTCACACATTCTTTTTATGTACGAACCGATTTAACCATCCCTTGTTCAACCATATCTTATCAGAATCACGAGATAGAATAAGTTGAAAATGCTCAACTTTGACGACGCACAGTGGTCGGAAAAGTCTTTTTTCACGGCGAAATTAATAACTTTTAAGGGTTTCGTCCATGACAATATTGACAACAAGACTCACCATAACATTGGGCATAAAATGCTCTATGAATGGTTGAACACGCACACTAACGTTGATGTGCATGCAATACAGTATGTGAGTAGTGCCGCCAAATTCAACAGAGATGGAAAAATATTATGAAATGTGGAAGTTTATTGTTCGGTAGATATTGAAAAAATCAACAATTAGATGTATGTTATTATTCATTTAATATATATGGAAAAATAAAATAGTTCAAGTTTGGGCGATTTGTAGCACTCCCACAAAAAAAGGTGATATTTAAGTACTGCCAAACCCATTTCATTCGAATAAAAGTCATAATAAAATAGTTTCGCAACATCAAGCGATTACGGCGACTGTAAACACGGTTCAAAATAAGTGCAAGCGTATTCTTATTATTGTAAAAATGAATCCCATAGTTTTCTGGTATGTTATCACGTATTCGTAGATTCTCGTGTGGCTAGTGTAATAAGTGAAGTGTGATTTTTATGGTTTGTGCAATTGCGCAACGAAAATGTGTGAGGATATAGTGCAATTAAATTGTAGTGCAAAGGTAAGAAATTGTGTTGAAAATCTAACTGCTCATTATTTTTACGAAATTTAAGTCTCCGAAACGTTTTTGTAGCTTTAAATTATATTCAAGACCTAAGTTTATTTGCCGGGATTATATATTCTTGGTTACTGCGTCCATTTGTTGGAGAAATTAAACATCTTTTTACGTTTGTAGTTGGATGACTGCAGAATGTGAGGAGTATATGTACTATGGTGAGCATAGGTTCCGCTTCCCTACCATAAAATTGTTCCCACAATGTTATGCGAATACAAAATTAAGGTACGACAATACCAATTCCCAGGTATCCAAAATAACAAGTTTTTTAATTCGAGAGATATTTTGCTAGCAATTCTTAGGTATTTGGCGAAGGTATTTTACCTCTTAATCTGAGCTCTTTAATACCTAGGCCAGTTATCAAGATCAAAATTAGGTATTCATATGTTGTTGTCTCCTGCTCAGGAAGAGATCATAAACTCCTTCTTAAGTAAACTTAACTATTTTATGTGAAATGCCTTACTTTCCTCTTATCCGGAATCGTTACTTCAAAATATTTGAAACCCAAACCAATATCTATATGCATTCAAAACCAATTTCTCTTCACTCCGCTTCGAGCTGATTGGATCCGTCCGTCATGCTAGAATCCAAATTACAACCAATCCACTATCCCAACAACTGCAATTTCCCTACCAGCTCTTTGATGAATCACTCAAACGGATCGAATCAATTACAGTGCAAATGCTTTCATCCGCAATTATCCCATATTGAATCTTCACAAGAGTTTCAGTTGCGAATATGAAATATGAATTATTAAAATCCATGTTACAGTTCACCGGGCTCGCGGCGCAAGCATCTACAGCACCTGCATTGCCAGCACCTTTAATTTGACCTTCCACCTACCAGTGGTAAAGCTTAGCTTGAAATCCAACATGTCTGAAAGTCAAGGCTCACCGGTGCCGATTCTATTTCCATGGGACACACAACAAGCCCTCGTCAGCCGTGTCGACAAGAGTACCTCGACTGCCCGATTGCAGTTTTAGGCCGGCCAAACTACCCACCGAGATCGAAATGAACAAGGTGAACGGTTACAATGTTTCCGCTCGGATCCCTCGGAGCCTCGCCGGAAACGAGGAAGGTTGTGCGACAAAAACTGTAAGCTTCTCATTAGATCTGTGCGCCGCCGCCACTATTTTCGACCGGCGCGCCGCTGAATTTTTTTGCTCGCGCCGCCGGTAGATTTGACCCCGTCGATAAAAAATTTCACCGTATATGTATCCCTTCAGTTAAGTTTATTAGCCCTTCAGAAACCTGCCTTTATCACTGATAACAAATAATGACATTTTGATGAGACTTGCCATCAAAATGTCGTTTCGTTCAAGAAACTTCAGTGTACATTCTCGTGTTTCGACTTATGGTAATTTCGCGAGTGAGTTTGAATTTAAAAATAATGAAAGGTCCGCTTTAAATGCCGAGAAAATTTCCATCACAAGGGTGCATATTGATACCACAAATAATGGTAATTGAACCAGCGATGTGTGGAAAAAATGGTACACTAAAACATGTCAACAATGGTTTTAAACACCATCTGCTTCCTGACAAAGTGTGTTGCAATGTATGCCTAATCGAAGCAAAACAAAAACTCAAAACTCCGATTGAAATTAAAAATGATTAAGGTAGCCTACTCCTTCGGGAATGTTGTCCAGGCATTTTGTTCTCATGTAATTTTAAAGGGCTGAGATTGCCGGAATTTCGACACGGAAAATCAAAAATTCAGCCACATTTAAGATGCACTGGGATTAAAATCCAGCGAAAACATATTCCGAGGTATGAGGCTACCAATAATTGAGAAATAAACTAAATATTGTAGTGAATACTGGCGCATAAAATACAACTATCTATCTATGCTTAGGTAATGTATTTAATACTATATCATAATTTTGTCAAAAATAAAAGAAAATGTAATATTCCATCCAGATTACGATCTATATCACTTGATATAGACTAGCTTCATATCAATGTTCGTACATCTAGTTTCCACTGGAAATAATGCATCTGCCGGCTCATATCAAGATTCGCTAGATCAAGTGATATAGCTCGTAGTCTGAACGCTCGTAGTCTGAAAAAAAAGAGTTAATTTCCACAACTTGTTAACATTTTGTTTAGCGTGAGAAAGTTCAAAACTCATCTTTGTGTAAATTAACAGTAATTAAATTAACATTGATAAGGTGAGTTTTCAATGACAAGAAACTCTTGGAAGAAGCCATTGCTTACGTTTGTCAGTTGGGCCCTAATGAAAAATCTGTGTCGATATTTCGACACTAATATCACCGAGAAACAAAATGGAAAAAAAAATACACTAAGGTTTTTTTTCACGGTTTATTTTACGCGGGTTGTTTTCGGCGATAACTCCAGAACGGAACAACTTATCGACCTTATTCAAATAACATTTTACGTTTTGGCCTAAAAGATTCATATAGCAGTTTTTCAAAAAATTCACAATTTTTTGTTGTAAATACTTAGAACTTAAAAAAATGGGTTTTGGCCATTGCGTGGAAAGGTAACGCAAACAAAAAAAATCGAAGCAATACAAAATGTTTAAGCATGTGAATTTATCAACTCTATTTAGTCTTTTTTTACACGGGTACATACTAAAAGTGGACCGTATCCCCCGTGCAAAAAAAAACCTTTGAGTATTTGTCGAATTAAATCATCATCGGGAAAACATTGTTTTTATTTGAACATGACAAATCCCGAATCAAATAACTTGGCTAATCACTGAATTAATCGGTAAATCAGTGCATAGTGAATACGTGATTGTAATAATATTGTGAAAATATTGATAGTTCAGTATATTTCACTGTTCTTAATTCGAACTTTATTATATTTGATACAACTTTGGACCTTTAACCTACTGAATATATTATTTTCACAGCAATTTGGATATGTTTATTGTTTATCTATTAGGGTTTTGATGCTTCAAGTTTTTTAATTTTTTTAGAGATTTGTTTATTTTTATTCTCAGATTTTTAGATAGGGGAAAGGACGGCTTTGGCAGGTTTTGTTCTGTTATTGTCAGGGACTTTTTTTTTAAGCCGATTGCACTCATATTTTGCCAGAAAATTAACCGAGAATAAATAGAAGAATGTTGTGGCCGAGTTTCAAAATATCAGAAAATTCAGATTTTTAGGCATTTCGATTATAAGATTTTAGGATTTTAATATTTTCAAATTTAAGATTTAGAGATTTCCTCATTTTTATGTTTAAAGATTTTAAGATTTCAAGATTTATAGATTTTCAGATTTTCAGATTTGTAAACTTTAAGATTTTTAGATTTTTAGATTTTTAGATTTCAAATTTAAGATTTAGAATTTTTAGATATTTAGGTTTAAGGATTTTGACATTTTAAGATTTTTAGATTTTTGGATTTTTAGATGTTTCGATTTTTAAATTTTTATATTTTCAGATTTTTAGATTTTTAGAATTTTAGATTTTTAGATATTTAGATTTTAAGATTTTAAATTTTTTAGATATATAGATTTTTAAATTTTTAGATTTTTAGATTTTTAGATTTTTCGATTTTTAGATTTTAAGATTTTTAGATTTTTAAATTTTTTGATTTTTAGATTTTTAGAATTTAAGATTTTTAGATATTTAGATATTTAGAATTTTAGATTTTAAGAAATTCAGATAATAAGATTTTGAGATGTTAAGGTTCTGAGATTTTTACATGTTTAGATTTTTAGATTTATAGATTTTCAAATATTTTGACTTTTAGATGCTCAAGCTAAAGGATTTTGAGATTTTTAGATGTTCTGAAATTTTCAGATTTTTAGGTTTAGATTTTTAGATTTTTAGATTTTTAGATATTTAGATTTTAAAAATTCAGATAAAAAGAATTTGAGATGTTAAGGTTTTTGGATTACTACATAGTTAGATTTTTAGATATTTAGATTTTTAAATGTTTTAGAGTACCAGATATTTAGATATTTAGATGTTAAGATTTTTAGTTTTTCAGATTTATGGAATATAAGATTTTGAAATATTTGAAATTTCATAGTAGATTTTAAGGTTTTAAGATTTTTAGATTTTCAGATTTTCAGATTTTAAAATTTAAATTTTTTAGATATTTAGATTTTGAGATTTGTGGATTTTTAGATATTTAGATTGTTAGATTTTTTGATGTTTAGATTTAAAGATTTTTAGAATATCAAAAAGCAAATTCTAAGAAATATCTAAGAATCTAAATATCTACAAATCTAAAAATCTAAAAATCTGAATAAATAAAAATCTCAAGAGCTAAAAATCTAAAATATAAAATTTCAAATTTTTGTATTTGAAAATCTAAAAATCTTAATATCTAAATATCTAAAAATCTAAAAATCTGAAAACCTAACGTTCTAAAAATCTAAAAATCTATATATCTAAAAAATCTAAAATCTAAGAATCTGAGAGATTTTTAGATTTTCGATGTCTAGATTTTAAGATATTTAAATTTTAAGATATTTAGATATTCAGATTTTTAGATTTTGAAATATTTGATTATTAGATTTTGAAGTATTTAGATTTTTAGATTTTAAGATACCTAGATTTTTAAAATTTTAGATTTTAACATTTAAAGATTTTTAGATTCTTAGATACAAAGATTTGTGAATTTTTAGATATTTAGATTGTAAGATTTTTTTGATATAAAGATTTTTAGATTTTCAAATTTTTAGATTTTTAAACCTTACGATATTTAGATTTTGAGATTTTAAGATGTTAAATTCTTAAATGTTTTGATTTTTGAAGGTGATATTTAAAGATTTTTAGATTTCTAGATTTTTAGATTTTTGGATTTTAAGATTTTTAGAATTTAAGATTTTTATATTTTTAAATTTCTAGGTTTTAAAACATTTAAATTTTGAGATATTAAGATATTAAGAAATCTTGAAAATAAGATTTTGAGATGTTTAGGTTTTTGGATTTTGACATATATAGATTTTTTAGATTTTTAGGTTTTAAAATTTTTTGACTTTGAAATGCTTGATTTTTAGACTATTAAATGTTTAAACTTTTAAAATAATAAGATTGTAAGATTGAAAAATTTTCGATTTTTAGATTTTTATGTTTTGAAATATTTGGATTTTTAGGTTTTCAAGTTTTAGATTTTAAGATTATTAGATTTTTAGATACTTAAATTTAAAATTGTTAGATTTTAAAATTTAAATTTTTTAAATATTAAGATTTTAAGATTTGTGGATTTAGATTGTTAGATTTTTGGATGTTTTGATTTTAAGATTTTGAGATTTTGAGATTTTGAGATTTGAAGATTTGTAAGTTTTTAGATTTTGAGATTTTGAGATTTTTAGATTTGGATATAGGTACATTTCAAGATTTTAGGATTTTGAGATTTTAAGATTTTTAGTATTTAAGATAATTAAATTTGGAGATGTCTAGGTTTTAAGTTATTTACATGTTTAGATTTTTAGACTTTTAAAGTTTCAAATATTAAGATTTTTAGATGTTTAAAGTGTAGGATTTTCTGATTTTTAGATGTTAAGATTTTTAAATATTTGGATATTTAGATTTTAAGATCCTTAGATTTTTAGATTTTTAGATTATTAGATAATTAGATTTTTATATTTTTAGATATTAAGATTTTTAGATTTTAAAATTTTTAGATTTTCAGATTTTTAGATTTTTAGATTTTTAGATATTAAGATTTTAAGATATTAAGATTTTCAGATTTTGATATATGTATTTAGATAGATGATTAGATTTTGAAATGTTCATGTTTTTAGTTTTTACATGTTTAGACTTTTAGATTTTTGATTTTCAAATATGTAGATTTCGAGATGTTTAAACTAAAGGATTTTTAGATATTTAAATTAAAAGATATTTAGAATTTTATATTTCCAGATTTTTAGATTTTTAGATTTTGAGATTTTTATTTTAAGATTTTGAAATATTTGGATTTTTATATTTTTGAGTACATATTTAGATTTTTAGAATTTTAGATTTTTGATTTTTGATTTTTAGATTTTTAGATTTTTAGATTTTTAGATTTTTAGATTTTTAGATTTTTTGATATTTTGATATTTGGATTTTTAGATATTTAGATTTTAAGATCTTTAGATTTTTAGATTTTTAGATTTTTGGATTTTTAGATTTTTGGACTTTAAGGTTCTTAGATATTTAGATTTTTAGATATATAGAGATGTTTAGGTTTTTAGTTTATTTTCATAATTGATATTTTAAGATTTTCGAATGTGTATTAAGATTTTTAGATGTTTAAACTGAAGAATTTTTAGATATTTAGATTTTTAGATGTTTTGTTTTTTAGATAATGAAATTTTTAGAATATTTGTTTTTTGCATTTTTAGATTTTGATGTATTTGGATTTTTCGATTTTTATTTTAAGATGTTTGAATTGTAAGATTATTAGATTTTTAGATCTTAAGATTTTTAGATCTTAAGATTTTTAGATTTTCAGATTTTTAGATTTTTAGATTTTTAGATTTTTAGATATTTAGATTTTTATATTTTTAGATATTTAGATATTTAGATTTTTAGATGTTTAGATTTTCAAATTTTTAGATCTTAAAATGTTTAGATATTTAGATTTTTAGATTTAATGATTTGAAATATAAAAAAACTAAACTCTTAGCTGTAGGACAAAGAATCCCTTTTGAGCCGGCCAGTTCAGAGCAAGGGTGTCCCACTTATGGCTTCTGCATAAACCACGTTGACTTATTTTTGACAATCTCAACCCCCCCTTCGTCCCCCAACGTTGACTTTTCGCCATACAATTTCTTTAAATTTCTGTATGGAGCGTCTATAGACTTTGGTTAAACGGAACCCCAGAAAAGACTACGTGGTTTATAAATAACCCCTCACATAGAAATTAAAGACAGGCAAAGTTTACCGATAGGCTAAATTTTAGATCCATAAACCCACATTAGAGCACTTTCCAATATTTGCATAATAATTCATTCTATTTAATAATTACTTATATTTACGCTTCTGAAACTGGTTATGTTTATTAATAAAGACATAAGCCGAATTCCCCGTCGACTTTTGATGAACAAATTCTATAATGTTAAATCTCATATATTTGTACACACACTATTCCACGTCAATTCATCGACCTGAGTCATATAACACTATGGATATCCGGGCTTTCTATCAAAATATAAGACTTGGAGTGATCCTTTAGTCTTAACATTGCACGTGAAAGCCAAACAGTTAAAAGGAATATGCATGAGGAAATGTTAAGGGGATAATTCATGCCCGCGCCGACCCACGCCGCCGCCGTTTTAAAATAGATCGGCGCACAGGTCTAATCCAGTCTCGTCCACTGACGCACAACGGATTCGATGGCATTTAAAATTTAAAATTCTTCCACTGGGTTGGAAACAGCGAGAGTTTTTAAAGTATCTGCCACACGAAAAAAGTGATTTGCAGTTTCATTGCCACAGGGTGACACTCACAAACGCCGGGACGTCGGATTAATTGCTTCGAATTAATAACATCGACTGCCAATGAAACATCGGCGAATGGCCTCCATGGGCATTTGATACCGCCTTTTGATTGTGATGAATCACAGCATAATTTCTCCCTCGTCGCCACTTATGCCGTACGCCCCAGGGCTACGAAGAACCACCATCCATCCGCCATAGCATAAGGGAGGAAAACTGATTCATGAATAATGTCGTTTTGATTACGTTTTTATCATTGACAAAACAATTCCCTCCACTCGCCAACTGTCCACTCATTGTCCGACGGGCATTGCGTAAGTAAGCCATCCAAGTAGGCAGGGAGAAAATCCCTTCCTACGACTACCCGTTAAAAATAGTCATAAAACCTAAGTGAGCTTATTTTCAAATGACTACAGAATTGCCTGAGTGAAGAAAGTATTCCTACAGAGTTTGATCTTTTGTTGTCAGTAAATTTTGGTTCTGTATTTAGTGTGAAGAATTTCCACTCGGGACGCTCACCGGAACCCAAACGAATCAAGACTGATCACTTCTTCCGGCGGGCAGAGATGACAACAACGACGACGGCGGCGACCTTTCTCGTTTCGGATGCCATGTGTCCTTTTCCAAATCTCCTGCAGACATCACGCGTAAAGATTCTATCACCTACTGGCTGCCGCTATTCGGTTTATGTCTGCCTGCTGACTGGTGGGGTGACTGTTGATAAATTGTATGGAATAAATCTTTTCCTGGCCTATCGTCACTGCAAAACGGTCCAATGGAGATAGGAATCTTATTATTTCCGCCGGTTAGCCGATGGATCCTATTCTTTCGCAGTCCGGCAACGACGAGGACGACGACGAAATGGCAGAGCAGACATGAATGGCTGGCCAGGGTTGCCAGTTTCGTTTGGGCATCTTTCTCTATGCTCAACGCCAGCCTTCTACTCCAACGACTCAGCAATGGAACCGAAGAGGATGAAACAAAAATAATATATTCGAATGCAAATATTTGTCATGCCGGAAGGCGGCACCGACGTATTCTTCTCCGGCAGTGAAATTGGAAATAAAGACGCATCTTTGTCACCCCCCCCTTTCCATGCGGGGCTAGTCAGTTCGCCGCAAAACCCCATAGCTATTGAGTGGGGAAAGTGACAGCTTGGAATGTGGCATGCTCCAATCTCGGCGCTGCTGCCTGCTGTGGAACCTCGGTCCATTGATATCTTAATGTTTATGGAGCACTGCGGAAGCGAGATGACTGGTGGATTTCTTCGATATTTGATTTCAAGCTGCCGGCAAACAATTACTGCTGCATCTTTCCTATGGACAGCGCCAAGATCGAGAGAGGTAGGTGGCTTTTGTGAGGCTTCTGAAAAATGCTTACCTGTGCGAAAGAGGCTCAAGAAATGAAGCTTGCTGATTGCTGATTCCGGAAGTCCGGAAATCCTTCCCCTTCCAGGCGGGGGGGGGCATTGGATGGTATAATATGTGTTGCACGAACTACGTGCCTCGGCTATCGAGAAGCGCACTCACTCGAGAGTAAACTTGAAGACTTGAAGGAAATAATACGAGTGTGAATTGATGCCGAGGAAACCCAGCAAGCGTAAATAAAAGAATCGAAAGCACATAATCGGGTGAGATTTGGACTCAATCGCAATAAGCTATCATTGATTGTGCGATGCGGCAGATTGAACAACTTGCTTACTGATGATGGAAGCTATTTCGGAATGGAGATAATGTTGAAGACGGTTTTCTGGGGCTTCTAATTTTTGAAATAAACTGCTGACTCAGAACGGTTGAGTCGAGTAGATTATGGGGTTATCCACATAAGAATAAGAGTAGATTAGATTCATGGATTGATGACTGCTGACAATCTGAAAAATTGATTTGTGTTGTTCATTATGATCCCACTGTGCTCAATAAAGCCTGTGGCAATTTTCTGCTAGTATATTAAACAGAATCGTTCTCCTTATGGAGTCAGTTAAAACAGTCAAGGCAAATGAAGTCGAGACATACGAACGAAAGTAATAAGGTCCGTATCCACATAATTCCGGACACCTTCAAATAACTGTACATTTTTGAAAAATTCAGTTTTGAGATGTTTTGTTATTGTGAATAAAACCCTTTTCAAAACTCTCTCTCCCCTCTCTCTCTCTCTCTCTCTCTCTCTCTCTCTCTCTCTCTCTCTCTTACTCTCACTCTCTCTCTCTCAATCTCTTCCTCGTTCTTGGGGCGGTCGCTATGGGTATACTTCTCATATGCATCCAGATGATCGCTATATGTATTCATGCACATGCTACTGTGAAGGCATTTCAAAACTACTCAAAAAATGTTTCCATACTAACTTACAGCTAAGAGTGCTCGATAAGTTAAAAATAAGAGTGACAAACAGTACTGAACTACTCGGAAAGTACCTAATAACTAAAAAGGCTGAATAAAAGTAACATGGTACGCACAAAAAGACCATACGTAATTCATTAAGTTTAAAAAGCCCATTTCTGGTTGCAATTCAGTACTTTTACAGCACTAGATGGTTATATTCCTGCACTTCGAACGAAGCTCTGGATAATTCGGAGGATTCATTAGTTTGGGGACAAAACCGATCTTGTTGCAGCATACCACTCGAGAAACACTTTGCCCCTTGGTGCTAAAACGAGCCAAAAAACGGATCTTTTATGGCTGCTAGTTTCAGTCCCTTAGGATGAGCATTTCTAGTGTAAAAAATCACGAGAAATCGATTGGAGATGGTTTCAGCCACCGCACGACACCGGAAGTTGTCCATTTTGCCCGATTCTCCCCATGATTATACCTCAAACTCATATGTCATTTAGTTTTATACATTGATGTCACCAATATAACCCTCATTTGCACTCTACTTATGTAAAATTATCCGGAGAATCGAATGAAGATGACACTGCTTTGATTTGACCTTTGGAAGTGGTCCATTTTACCCGAATTTCCCTCATACTTGAGAAAACTTATATAACATACGGTTTTGAGAATTGGACCCATCACTATTATCCCCATTTGCACTGTACTCATGTAAAATGGTCCGCAGAATCCAATTAAGAGAATACTGCTTTGGTTTGACCTTTCCATTTTACCCGAATTCCCCTCATACTTGAGAAAACTTATATAACATACGGTTTTGAGAATTGGACCCATCACTATTATCCTCATTTGCACTGTACTTATGTAAAATTGTCCGCAGAATCGAATGAAGATGATACTGCTTTGATTTGACCTTCGGAAGAGGTCCATTTTACCCGAATTCCCCTCATACTTGAGAAAACTTATATATACTGGTGTTTGAAATTCAGACCGATCACTATTATCCTCATTTCACTGTACTTATCGAGAATCCGATTCTGCAGCCATCACAATGAAGATAAACTGCTGTTGGTTTGAATCTTCTGCAATGGTCCACTTTACCTGAATTCCACGGTGATACATACTCTGTGGAACCTATCTTAAATAAATACGGAGATGAGTATTAGTTCCCAGTGTTACTCACCAGATATTTGAAATAATCGCTCAATGTCTCGTATAAGCCTGCGTATCGCTCGAAATGATTTATGATCTTGTCAAGCGGAAAATATCGTCCTCATCTGAGCACTTTATATCGCAACATTTAGCAGGTTCCAAGCTTGATTACTGTTAATTTGACTCGTGCGAGTTCAACGTACGCTGTTTTGGTATAGTAAAACTCAATATCGGTTCTTGAGAAGAGTAAATTTATTATCGCCTTGAGTTAACGCCTATGACGTAGTATGTCTGAAATACGAGGGGAATTCAGGTGGAAACGGACCACTTCCAAAGGTTAAACCAAAGCAGTATCATCTTCATTTGATTCTGTAGTCAATTTTACATAAGTACAGTGCAAATGAGGATAATAGTGATGGGTCCAATTCTCAAAACCGTATGTTATATAAGTTTTCTCAAGTATGAGGGAAATTCGGGTAAAATGGACCACTTCGAAAGTCAAATCAAAGCAGTATTCTCTTGATTCTTGCGGACCATTTTGATAAGTACAGTGCAAATGGGGATAATAGTGATTGGTCCAATTCTCAAAACCGTATGTTATTTATGTTTCTGCAAGTATGAGGGGAATTCGGGTAAAATGGACCATTTCCGAAGGTCAAATCAAAGCAGTATTCTCTTTATTGGATTTTGCGAACCATTTTACATAAGTACAGTGCAAATGAGGATAATAGTGATGGGTCCAATTCTCAAAACCGTATGTTATATAAGTTTTCTCAAGTATGAGGGGAATTCGGGTAAAATGGAAAGGTCAAACCAAAGCAGTATTCTCTTAATTGGATTCTGCGGACCATTTTACATGAGTACAGTGCAAATGGGGATAATAGTGATGGGTCCAATTCTCAAAACCGTATGTTATATAAGTTTTCTCAAGTATGAGGGAAACTCGGGTAAAATGGACCACTTCCAAAGGTCAAATCTAAGCAGTGTCATCTTCATTCGATTCTCCGGATAATTTTACATAAGTAGAGTGCAAATGAGGGTTATATTATGACATCAATGTATAAACCAAATGACATATGAGTTTGATGCATAATCATGGGGAGAATCGGGCAAATGCAGACAACCCAGGTGTCGCGCGTATTGAAACCATTCCGAATCAGATTTCGTGACTTTTACAATTGTGAAATGCTCATCCTAAGGGACTGAAACTAGCGGCCATCCGTTTTTTGGCTCGTTTTTGCCCACCGTGCAATGCTTGCGGATGAACGGCAAAACACGCTTTCTCCAGGCGAGGATGTGACGAATGGTTCCGAATCATGGCTTTCCTCGTGAACTTATCGGCAAACACGGACTTGAATCTTTTCGGCACATTCAATATCATCGTCCAGTTGCACAAGACGTCGACCGAAAGCGTTTAAAATGAGTTTGATAAGGTTTCATCAACCAAAAAGTAACCCTTATGTTTCATCAAAAAACGGTCGTACAAGAGCCTGGCACGGTTTTTGGCAAAGGATTTCTGCTTCATGTTACGGTTCGGATGGTTGCTGGCTTTTTACGACTTGTATCCATCCCTGGCAAGGATGTTCCGCACCGTTTGAAAGTTAGGGTGATACCGTCTGGCCACATCTCGGAACGAAAGACCAGGGTTTTATTTAACGCACCTCAATACCCTGCTGTTCAGTTGACGATCGCTGGTTCCAATTTTTCCGTATGTTCGCTGATTCCACCCTCAGGGATTCTTTGTTGTGTTTGAGCACTCGACAAACTGTTGTTTTCGGCATCTTTAGCACTGTAAGGGAGGCATAGAAAAAGTAGTTATAAACTTCCAACACAAAATAGGCATGAAAACATGGTTAAAATTGAATATACTATTTTAGTCATTATAGCTTTTAATGTTTACAAAAGATCCAAACGGGTGCACCAGTCATCATGTTCATTTCTGTAGAATGCCTGTACCTTTGATTTGACACCTGCTATCACCCTGCACAGTGACCTTTGTGCACTTCCCGGATGCCGCTGCCCGAATTTTCTTAAAAACTGGTCATGTTTTTGGGACACTGTACCATCCTTCTTGAATATAATACGCTTGACTATTGCCTAATAGCGTTCGATCGACAACTGGGGACAACAGTGGTTGATGTCTTTTCTACTAAACTGATGTTGTTCCGTCATTACTGGTATTGATTTATGTAATGTGCCGATGCCAACCTGGCCAGAAGAGAGGAGGGGACTGGTGCTTTCTATACAATGGTAGCAACCTGTTCTCCAAACATTCCTTTGATAACCAGCATTTATGGTCTTTTGTATAGAAAATTGAAGAACGCAAGCCACATGTGCAAATAGCTTGCCAAATGAGCACCTTCAATCGAATTTCTCCATCGCAACAGTCGTATCTGCGGTTGGCACACGTTCCCCAACAGATTTAGTATAAAACTGCGGCCCCGGTAGCGTTCTTGAATCCTCTTTAACGTATGTTTCGTCATCCATCAAAAATGCACTGGTCGACATTGTCCAAAATGTACGTTGTTTTCTGATTCCGGTTTTGGCACGAGACTTGTTCCGGAGTTTGTTTGGGCACTTTTCGTTTTATTACGTCTTCAAGTTATTCCTGCGCTTGATTCGTTGAACTGGTCTGGATGCTGGTCCTGAACTTTGGCTAGATCGTTATAGAAAGATTTGTTCCGCTGAATATAATCCACAACTTTGGTCCACCGCTGTTGGTCGCTCGGCCACTTGGTAAATCCTTGAGGGAGCACTTACCAAACTTTTCGATGATGCGTTTACACTTGCCGGGTGAACATTTACTCTTTTGCAATCTGGTTGTAAGTAACACCCTTTTCGGTGCACCATGTGCAAGAATTTTTCTTTTTAGTCTCAAATTCAATTTATGACATTTTGAATACAACTTATCAACGGAAATGAATGAACCGAATATTCATTTTTGACATGTAAACAAATGCAAATGGCGCTTACACGCTAAAAATATATACAGTAGTTTATGCGTACAACGCATCGAATGTTTATAACTCACTTTCTATACCCCAGTCAGCTTAAACCGATTTTCCAGGTGTTTTTCCATAGTTTTTATTTCTTCGAATTCAATTTGACGTTATTTCTGAACGCGATCGACTACTTTGATCAAACTTGCATCATTTATTGTCTTTAGAAGTGTAAACAAACCACGGTAAGAGATGTTCAATACCTTACACTAAAGGTGTGCTAGCAGCGCCCAAGGGGCGGACCATATACCTATATTTGGTTCAAATTGTTTCCAAGCGGTGTTTAAAATCACGTTTGTCTTCCCAATGTAGTAATTACCCATCTGGGCTTCAAATGGTGAGTTGACGACTTTTAAGGATGGTGCGACCGACGTCTGGTCCTCACAAGTTCCTACCTCACGCCTCCACGAGTCATATGTAAGGGGGTGCGACCGGTAAATCATATCATAATTTTCCATTCTCATATCTTTCAGGTCTTCCAGGTCATCAGGTATCATAAAATAATTTAAAATTTAAAATTCATTTTGTTTTCTCATGGTTGTCATACATTGTCTAAATTTTCTGATTCATAATGGATGCGCAAGTTTGTCTACAATTGCAACAAAAAAGCAATCGGCACACATGTAATTTTCAGTTCATATTATAATATCCCTTCACTATATATATTATCTTATAGGACAATTTTTATTCATAACCATTATAATTCGTCGTTATCATCATTATTATCATTTTTATCATTACTTGTGTTTTTGTGATTTATATTCTAACATATTTTTATTTTTATTTCACCTTATAGGTTATATTTACTTTTAATTATTATGTCTTATATGTCCAATTATCATTATGATTGAGAAGTATCTAGTGCCTTGATTACAAGAAGCTGCAACGGAATCTATGGTAGGCTTTTGCACTTATTATCTAATGTAAATTTCATTTCCGGTTTGCAAATAGACCTTTTTCCAAATTTGAGCACAATATTATTATATTTGATGATATTGTTTTATTGGTGTTACTTCATAAATGTTTCAAATATTGCCTATTGTTGATTTATGTCCATTTGTCTCTAACTCCCTTCCAGTTAAATCTTCCGTGTTTACCTAACACAGGAGCAATAATTATTGGGCCAGCAAAAATAAAAGCGGATTGCTGTTATAAAATCAACATCAAGCAGCAAATAGTGACCATGGCAACAGTAAATTTAAATGTATAAATGTTAGTTCTGTGAAATTTCAATAGATTTAACAAACTTTTTCATGATACCTCAAATCAAGATTTAAGGGAATTCCTGCTAGCCCTGAAAACGAACGAAAATGTGCTTAAGCGCGGAATCACAGAACTCTACAGTTTAACACTTCACAAAATTTTCTTTAATTTCAGAATCAACCGAATGAGGATCATGTATAATAGATACGCATGCTTGTAATGATTTTCAATTACATAAATATATACATTATTAAATAAGTATTTCATGGAAATGGGAGGGTCCATAAGGGCACCCGATTGAAGCACTCTGGATGGGGAGAGTGGGAATGCCACCTCCCCATTGCTAACAGTTTGTGAATAGAGGGCGGGCTCTTTTCCCCGCCCATTGGGGCATCGTCATGTTAGATAGCTTGCTCTTTTGACCAATTGTTCAATCTTGTTGTTGGAAGGAGATTCTTTATATCCCTGTGGATACGTATAAGTGATGTTGCCTATCGATTCACCCAACCCCTTTTTGGCCCTTCATACAATGGCATGAGTAGGATAATCAGTGGTTATTAAAGCTTGATCAAGTCTAACAGCGAGGAGAGCTCACTGCTGTCGGACTTAGTTTCCGTGCTACAATGGGTGGTATTACATATCATACATCATACTATCACCCGATAAAGAACAAACCACCACAAATATATCTCCCAATGAGAAACCACACACGGTCGATGTATTAAAATAATATTTCCAAATCCGAAAGTGACTTATCTGCGATAGTAATTGAAGTGCCGAAGTCCATTGTGCGATCGTGATCAGTGCTAAACTAATGCTCTGGTTAGAGAGCATAGATAGCATAACGAAAGAAGTGCGACCTACATACTTGCCACACTCTCTGACTTTGTGATTCCCGTTTTTATCACGGCGAAGCAAACCATTCGATTGGGCATATATAGCTCACTTTCGTCAACAATTATATATTTTGAATCAATGATCTTTAATCTTAATAAAACCTTCAATCTAAAATCTAAGATCTTTAATAAGAAATCTTAAATCTTAGATTTTGAATATGTACTTAAATATCTTTAACATGAAACGAAAATTTTGCCTCCTGATTATAAATCCTTTTCTTTACCATAACACTTCTGCTCTCAGTTTCATTCGTTGTGTCATTCAAGTAGTCTTCTTCACGGCGGAGCTACCCTAATCCGACGGAGAACTACCCGCCAATGGATCCCGCATACGAACTACGGTAAACCATTTTTCTATCACATATCGATGCAATCGACAAGAGTAGTCATCGACAGAGCAACTACCACACCATGAGGGAGAGTTCCACACTCAACCAATTGCTTCTTGATTCTCCCGCCATTTTTGCTGTAGGCACCGTAGGCAGTCAAGGACCATTTCTGTTGAATGTTGTAGACCTTTGTCTTCCACTTCCGCTCAAAATATTTTTTCTACGTATTGCGACAGGATTTCGCTGGCTGATGCTATACTGGATCGCTACATGGTCGCTATGGGTATACTCCTCACATGCTACTCTAAAGGCATTTCAGTACTACTAAGGAAATATTTCCATACCAACTAACAGCTAAAAGTGCTCGATAAGTGTGCCAAACAAATGCTAAAATTACCGAATAGCTAAAAGGCTGACTAAAAGTAAACTGGTACACCTTTGTGTGCCTCTAATTCGTTATTCAATCAGTTTAAAAAGTTCATTTTTGGTTGCTGTACAATACTTTTATTAAAACTTCAAAGTTTCACCATAAGATAGTTGCTTTTCTCCAGTTCGAACGATGTCCGTGTTCTTCGTCGAAGTCGCTGGATTGAAATTGCCGAATATTTTTTGATTGGTCGAAATTCTAGGCCATTCGGAGGCCATTGAGGACAAAATCCATCTTGTTGGCAGCATACCACTCCAGAACCACCTTGGAGAGGTGGTCGCTGACCAAAGCGGGCCAAGAGATGACTTTGCATCTATGCTTGCGGATCAACAGCAATACACGCTTTTTTCAGGCATTCTTCAATGTCAATTCTGTCGGAGGACAAATCAATTGTCCAATCAGCTGCACGCAAGAATGACACACTGGTTTTAAATAAAGGGTGTGTACTCTGTTCACATGGAAAAGTAGGGGCTTCCTATCAGATTATTTTGAAAATTGTTTAAAATAGCAATAAGCTTTGGTTTATATTATTCATCACGTCTTCCCCCACTCCAAATGCTATCACATTTCTCTTGATTCTATCCATTCAGTTTTTACCAACAGCTGTTCTCTTCAGTTTGGTCACTTTCATCCAGAAATTGTTCAGTTCTAGCTCATGAGTTTGATTTTTTGTCTGATTCTTACGAAGTGTTGTCTTCATGATAGCCCAACATTTTGCAATCGGTTGAAGTTCCGGTAAATCCATGGGTAGCGGACGGTGGGGTTCCATCAGATATGATGGAAAGCTACTGAATACATGAATAAGTAGTCCCAGACGAGCGGCGGGGATTGTTTAGGATGTGGCTGAGCAGTTGTTGGACTCTGTTGAGTTTCTTCCAAAAACCCACAAATATCCGAAATCCCTGACAAAAGCGAGCCACTCCGGTTTTTAAAAATAAGGGTAAAATTCCAAGCCTTCACCCATTTGAGCGTCTGTTCTCAATGTTAGGGGCGGCTCAAAACAGCGTCTGTTCTCCATGTTAGGAGCGGCTGAGTCACCGAGTTTTGTTAGTGCGCCCAGGATCATGATGGTCCTCCTGTGAAATTTAGTGATGATAGTGGGGTTGGTTGTGGGCCTTGCGAACTGATACCATTAAAAAGGAATTGCAACGGATAATACACAAGGAAGAAATTCGAACCGGAACAATCGAACCTAGGCTACGAAAACGGACTAACGATTGGAAACTCGGACGTGCAACTGCCGATTTCTCAATTTCCTTCGAAGTACTCGCGTGCTTTCCAACGAATTGAAGAACCGCAAGTTCGACATCGTAGCGCTGCAAGAGGTGGGCTGGAAAGGATCCACGGTGCGTACGTTTCGGGATGGTCATACCACCTACCAGAGCTGCGGCAATACACACGAGCTGGGAACAGCTTTCATCGTGATGGGTGAGATGCAGAAGCGGGTGATCGGATGGTGGGAATTCTACGCGCAGCTGGAGCGTGAATACGACCGCTGCCCAAACCATGATACCAAAATCATCATCGGGAAGGGAGGTTTAAACCGGTGATGGGAAAGTTCAGCGCACACCGGCTGACCAACGACAACAGCCTTCGACTTATCGACTTCACCGCCTCCAAAAACATGGCCGTACGTAGTACCTTCTTCCAGCTCAGCCTCCCACATTGGTACACCTGGAGGTCACCAAATCAAACGGAATCACAAATCGACCACATTTTGATAGATGGCTGGCACTTATCAGACATCACTGACGTCAGAACCTAGCGAGTCACTAACAGGACATCGAGTGAGGGTTAAGATGCACCCAAAGCTCTCCGTAGTGAACAACTTTCGGTACCGGCCCCGCCACAGTACAATCTCGCGCAACTGAAGCAACCTGACGTCGCCGCAATCTACGCGCAATCGCTCAAAGCTGCGCTGCCGGAAGAGGGCCAGCTCGACGAAACCCCTCTCGAGGATTGTTGGAACACCATGAAAACAGCTATCAGCAGCGTAGCGGAGAACGTCTTAGGTTATGTGGAACGAAGCCGACAGAACTTATGCTGCGTCAAGCTACCCGTCATAGCGTGGAACGATACAGGCAGAAGCACAGGCGACAGCTGACCCAACTCTTCCGGGAGAAAAAGCGCCGCAAGGAGGAGGAAGAGTGTGAGGAACTAGAACAGCTGCATCGCTCACACGAAACGCGAAAGTTCTACCAGAAACTCAACCCGTAGAGGCTTCGTGCCGCGAGCCAAAATGTGTCGGGATAAGGATGGGAAAATCCTGACGGACGTTCGTGAGGTGACCGAAAGGTGGAAGCAGCACTACGATGAACATCTGAATGGAGTACATGAAGAGGACCAAGACAGCGATGGGAGAGACGTAGTCGATGGAGTAAGGGACGGAGATGTGCCACCCCCGACAATAGGTGAAGTTTAGAATGCCATCAAGCAGCTGAAGAACAACAAATCGGTTGGAAGGGATGGAATTGGAGCAGAACTTACCAAGATTGGTCCGGACAAGTTGGCCAATTTCCTGCATCGACTGATAGTCAGGATTTGGGATACCGAACAGCTACCGGAGGAGTGGAAGAATGGGGTTATCTGCCCAATCTATAAGAAAGGCGACAAGCTCGACTGTGAAAACTATCGTGCGATCACTGTCCTTAATGCCGTCTATAAAGTATTATCCCAAATCATCTTCCAGCGACTGTCCTAGTGGCGGCAGATTAGATTTGTGGGAAATTATCAAGCCGGCTTCATCGAAGGACGGTCTACAACGGACCAAATATTCACTTTGCGGCAGATTCTCCAAAATTCCGTGAATATAGAGTCCCAACACATCATCTATTCATCGACTTCAAAACCGCATATGATACAATTAACCGATATGAGCTATGGAAGGCCATGGACGAGAACAGCTTTCCGGGGAAGCTGACCCGACTGATCTAGGCTACGATGGATGGAACCCAGTGCTGTGTGAGGATATCGGGTGGATTAGCGGGTTCATTCGAATTCCGCAGGGGGCTTCGTCATGGTGATATTGTGCATCAGGCTCGGGCACCGTAAGTTCTTTTACAGCTTATTTTTAACCTAGGCGCCCACTTTCTGTGGCATAAATTTCACGGTGTTTCGTGCAGTGAGTCAAAAGTCATTCCAGATAGAAGCCGAGAGGAGAGAAAAATTCTGTTGATAATCCATCGTGGTCCGCAATAAAAATCGCAAAAACGTTGAAAATCGCCAAATCATCCGTGTATGATGTGCTCATACGTTTCAGAGGACCGAGTGCCTCAAGGTAAGTGTCGTAGTGGAACATATGACCGCAAGTTGAACCAGAAGGTGTTGAGAACCGTCAGAGCAAATCCTGGACTATCAGATATTGAAATCGCACAAAAATACGCTGCTGCTCGCAGTACCGTTCGAAGAATTCGTTTGCGAGCAGGATTTCGTTCTTATCAAGCCAGCAAGCAACCAAACAGAACGTTGAAGCAAAGTTTCTTCACGAAAACTCGAGCTCGGAAATTGTACCAAGGAGCTTGGTTTTGACGAGGTACCAAGGATGCCTGCTCATCGACGATGGAAACTACGTCAAAATGGATTTCGGACAGCTTTCTGGCTAAAAATTCTACATGGCGACGGCACGAGGAGATGTTCCTGCAAAGTTTGAGTTTGCTTTTATGGACAAATTTGTCAAAAAACTGATGATTTGGCAAGGGATATGCAGCTACAAAGTAAAGACCAAAGTGTTCGTGATGAATAAGACGATGGACACGAAGCTGTACAAGGAAGAATGCCTGAAAAACCGCGTACTACCTTTGGGACTGTTCATATAAACCACGGAGACCTGAAATTTGACACTTTCAACCCCTCCTCCCCCATCGTAGACTCACGTAGACCTCTTCCAGAACTCCCCCCCCTAAAAGTCTACGTAGACTTTATCAATTTTTTTTTTTTAATTTGTTCTCACAATATGTGCCTGTGGCGGTTTGAGAAAACGTTTATGAAATAAAAAATAAAACAATCAGGGTTATTCGATATTTATTTTCATTTTTGTTTCCTAAAATACTGCATAAATTAAATTAATAACAAATCAATTATGCAAATGCTTAAGATGCCACACCATGGCTGCTGAACCAATTAAAGTTCATCAGCGGAAGTAACGGAAGAACTCTGTTTCTGGATTTCAGGTCCAATGATTTCTGACAAAACGAGATTCTATCCATAGAACTTCCGTAGTACCTGTTCTCGTCGACCTCACAAAGCAATGTCGTTCCTGGCGTTGCTACAAAATCTTGAGTTGCTTTGATTTTCTGACAAACATATTTGCCTTGTCGATGCTTTTGCGTTGATCTGCGTTCACTTTTGTCGCAAATGCAGTCCACAATAAAAGCATATGCGGCTATATTTGTTTTCACTTTAGATATCAAGTTCAGTTTATCATCTTTGAAAGTTTTCCAATGCAAGTTGACGTCTTCCCAGACTTCTTAATGTATTTTTACTATGTCCACATGCTGCTAGAACCCTATATTAAATGTTTGTCAAATGGGAGCAAGTTAGCTATCAAATATCATCTCCTTCACGTATAAGTCAAAAATACTCAATGCCCTAGTGGCACACATGTTGCAAAAAAGTCAAAGTAACTGCAATGTGATTCAGATAAGTCACAATCAAGTCACTGCAACCAATTGTGACAGGGATGTTTTGCTTGGGTGGTTGACATCAAAAACTTACTATTGAGCTGGTACCATGCATTCGAGCTGTCGATATTTCAAAAACGAATATAGAAACACAATCCAACACGCTCAAATTACAGTCTAATTAGAGACAGTAGTTTTGGCGTGTTACATTAAGCCCCGTTCAGATTGTAACCTACATTACGATATTGATATCAAATCATTTTGGTGAAAACTAAAGCCTGTCAACGTTAATTTCGGACACATTTTATTTCAGTGTAGATTTTGAATTATTCCACGGATCGCCAAAGTGTCTCACTCATGTGACAGCTGAAACTCTACACTTTATTTCGTGGTAAAACATGTTTCACATTCTGTTACATTCAGTAAAATGGCGTCGAATCAAGTGGACACGCAATTTTACGAACGCCAAGCGAAATACGAATTTATCGGTACGCGATCCTGCCAAAACACTAAAATTCCCAAACGACCGTGTTATGTGTTTGTAAATCATTTGGCCAGCACTTGACTGTAGATCTGAAAGTTGAAGAGGTACAAATCGAAAAATATGCTCCTGATAAATGGACAAGAGAAAATCCCAATATTTCTGTGCGAAATGTGGTGGGAAGTCAAAATTATACGTACAAAAAGTGAAGCAGGGGCAAGGACTGAAGCCGTACAAAGTGAAAAAGGTGCCCAACTGTTATGAAATGCAAAATTTTACTTGCAAAAAGCCGTGCTAAGGTGTACGACAGCAATTTTTTGCAAACATTTTCTTGTATCACAATGGACGAAGGAACATACGTACTTGAAGACTTAGAATAGTTTCAGGGTCTGGTTTTACACCGCAATGCAAAGGAACGCCGTTGCCAAGTATTTTCGGACAAAGAAGGTGTCCAAATTCTCGAAGAAGTATTTGATTTGACAGGCCATATGTAGTTGTGGTGGAAAAATCTAAAGCTTCGTCTCACCGACACTATCAATAAGGATGTGTAGGAGAAAGAATGTCTGCACAAAGCGGTTACTATTGTTTATCAGTAACCACGACTCTCCAGTTTTCTGTTTTGTCACTATGCGAAATCCGTCCCGAAATGGTATGTGAAGGTACAAGAGGTCAAATACGGGCCAAAAACAGTCAATCCACCAAACTGCCAGAACTTCACCAATAGAGAAGTACTGGCACTAGTTAAGCGGAACCCTTCGAAACCAAGAAGAAAGCAAATGGCACCGATGATTTCCAAGAAGAAAATGGTACCCGATGATTTCAAGAGAAGATGGAGAATCGCCACGGCGGGCGTTTTCGAGGATACCGTACGGAACCTGAGCGGTGTACCACAGGAAGTTCGAGAATTTAACAGAAAGAAGGATTTACATCTCAATCAACTATTTCTTATGTGGATATAAATCTATTATTGTGAAATAAACAATCGGTATTTTTGAATAATGTTTAAATTTGGTTTTGCTGCTATTAATTTTGTGTCCGAAATTTAACGTAGACAGTCTTAAGATGCTTATATGAAGATAGTCTATATCACGTAATATAGGTTGTCGTGTGAACGGGGTGTTGTGCTCCATTATTAAACTAGCTGCCATATTATACTGATTTGATGTATTGCTTCAATTTTACAAAGTTCAGGGCTTCGAAACTGTGTCCAGTGCATCTCTACAAACTTCTTTGAAACTGGAACAGGTTAGTATTTAAGCTCAATCCAGGACTAAGATAACCTAGACTCATAGAATACATAAATGAAATTCTAGAACGCAACCAGTTAAATCCATAATTGGTACGTTTATTCGTATCATTAATATGTAGAAAATAAACATAATATGATTGTAGGTTCAAACATCGATGCTCACTAATTGGTTTTAAACATAGAATATGTTAGAAAAAAAGCAAGTTTATGTTAGCGGCCAAAATAACCAATTTTTATGTTTGGATTTACCTGAATATGTTTGTTATGACGGTATTTATCTCTGCGTGGAGGGTATGAATATCCGCTTTGTAGAGAGAAAAAATGTCTACATAGACTTTGGTATATCCCCCCTCCCCCATCGTAGACAAACGTGGACTTTTCAAAACCCCTCCCCCCCTTAACTGCCTACGTGGTTTATGAACAGTCCCTTTCATGATAGCCCATAAAGGTCCCATGAAGTTTTGGCCAGATTTGGTGAGTTGCCGTTACAGCAGGGAAGTCATCCAGTGGTACCGTGATAATAACGTAGATTTCATCGATAAAAACAAAAAACCACCCAACTGCCCGCAGCTCCGGCCCATCGAGAGATTTTGGGCAATAATGCAGCGGAAGCTTAAGAAAAGTGGAAAACGGCACGGGACGCGACTCAGATTACCAAAAGGTGGAACAAATGTGCCAAGGAAGTTGACTCGGAGGTTGTGCAGCATTTGATTTGAGGAATAAAGAAGAAAGTGCGAGTTTTCAGTAGAAACGAAGAGAAATGATTTGTATTGATATATTTTCCTTAAATCACAGTATTGAACTTGTTTGTACGTCAATCCGTTACCGAGATACAGATGATTTTACTATTCCGAATTCCAAATGAACCTAGCCTTAGTTCCTGTTTTGGACCGTTTGTATCTCGGGTTTTTGTTTTGGACCGTTCCAGGTTTTTGTTTTGGACAAAACAGATCGATGACTTCGATTTTTTTATCGATTTTCCGGATAATCATGTTTGACCGACGCTTGTATTCTGACTACGACCACCATGGCCATTTGTAGCTGATTAGTCTTTTCGCGCAAAATGAAAGTCTCTGAATTTAAACTACTGAATCCGAGAAACACATTGCATCTGATTCTTAGGAACGGTGGTTTTTCAGGACAAGGTGAAACTCTGAAATCAGTTAACTGATTTTCAAAATAGTCAACGGTTAGCTCTCGGATCAAAAGCGATGTCACACTATATAGAATGATAATCTTCCAATGTGCCGGAACACTACGTCCATCTCCCTCTTTGACCTTCAAATTTCAACCTTCCTCAATGTCAGCTGTAGTCAAATCCATGCATAATAATTTCATTAAAGTTTCATAATTATTCATGGGAACAAACGCGCCGAAAAGCATCTCAATCCCCCATTATACTGAGCCCCGAAGTTAGCCAAGAAGTAGATATCATATGCGATGGACCTTCGAACTGGGCTGACGTGGAAGAGACACGTGTCTATCAAATCGGGATTGGTCGGAAAGCCAAACCACTCACATGTGCGAACCAACGACGATGAAACCGAACCCTTTTTCCGTAAAACTTCCCTTGTTTGTCTGTAGTGAAAGATCACATCACACACATACGTCAAGTCAGCTCCCAGAGGATGTTTTTCGAAGTCACACGTTTCAGAAAT